>JXSR01S002365.1:9895-42108 GCA_000969725.1 Ophiothrix spiculata
CCCCAAGATTTTGATTTTGTTATGCGCATCATTGCGTGAATGTCTGTGCGTCATCGCTGAGGTAACGTAATCATAGTGGTGGTCTGTTTGGAACATGTTCAGTATATGAAACTTTTGTATGTATCATTCGTACATTTGGGCTTTATACAATAATGTGTGACAGAGGCTTTACGGACAAATTATATTAAAGTGACGGTGGTATAGCTTTTAATTGCATCAACCATTTCTATTTGTATCAACTAGCATTTACATGACAGAGGTAGATAAAGCATGCAGTGACATACAATACAAGGTCGCAATGATTCTTAATTGACAATGCCAATGCAAAAAAATCGTATTATACATAAATGTGAATGCATTGTGCAATAATTCATCTGGACAACAATTATACTCGATGCATTTTATGTCTATGGGAGCTTTTGAGATTTTTGACAACAGGGGTCGTGCAGAATGGAAAAGTCGTGAAAATCTCATGGAAAATGGTTTTCATTCTCCAGGCCTAGAAAAGTCATGGAATTTGCACAAATGTCATGAAATTTCAAAATACTGAAGATGTGTATGTACATATAAAACTAATATCACATACAAATATGCAAGAAAAATATTCATTTTTGTTTTCATGGAAAAGTCATGAAATATTTTTTGTGAAGGTTCAGGAACCTTAATTAATGATTAGAATCAAGTGACATTTTCAACGTATATTCATTCTTCATTTATCTTTTTAGTAGATACAAAAATAATTGGTTTAAATCAAATCAGGTCATAGATTTAGCACTACACCTTAAAATTAATGAAAAGTGAGAAACTAATTAATTCTGCAATGCAAATAAGACCTTGTATTATGTTGTTCATTAAAGGGCTGATGGTAATTATCCCCAATTAGAGGGATTGCCAGCATCATGATTCCTATTTGTTTTTCACGCATGACAATTTTTTACTGTCATTGGAACAGCAAGACTATTCAAACTTTCCACTGTGATTTTCTCTTCAAAAAAGAAAAAGAAATGTTGAAATGAGAGAATTTTTTTATCCCAGTATTTATGGTTACCATTTACCATACATTGATATTGGCTGCTGTGTGCATGGCACTGCTGTGGTGATTCAGCTTATCTCAAATTATATCTAATAGGTGTTGAATTTGAACTAAAAAATAAAAAAGAGGAATGTGTCCTTATTTTTTCCAAGACTGATATTTTCAAGTTATTATAACCAAAGAGAATAAAACCTGGAGAGGAGGCTCAAATATGATAGGGTGAATTTCTGGTTGATGTTTGCTCTATTCAGGAAGTAATTTCTAAACAAATTATTCTGTAGATATTTTTGAAAATAATGGGCAATCCCTTTAAACCACCTGTTATCTCGTTATTATAATTGGGGAATCCTTGCATAGGATGTTTTGAAGATATCCTGTCATTTGTTGGTGATTTACATTAATTTTAAGATCAATTTATTTGGCTTCTCAGGGAGCTGGCTTTAATGTTACAAGCAATATGTCAAGCTACAATGGACAACATATTAAATTAAGGTTGGGCCGATCTACCATAGATGACTGGTTTTAAGTAGTGTTAGGCCGAAAACATAGTCGGCCTCCAAACAATATTTTCGCTATCAAACATTTGGTCGTGATGTCAAAATGACGAGTGACTCCAAACAAAATAACTTCAACACCGAGTTGAGACCAAATAAAATTTCGCGCTAGATTGCACATGTTATTGAATTGCCATATACATTGGACCAAATGTTTGTTACCTGTCATACTTTAAATTTGATGGCAAATATTTGGTGACGTCACGACCAAATGTTTGGTAGGAAAAATTTTGTTTGGAGGCCAACTATGGTTTCGGCCTTATAATTGCAACATGAAACAAAAATATGCTATTGGCAAGTGGGTATGGCCTATGCCATGGGTTTAATTCCAAGGTCGGATATCTTTTTCAATTTTCTTCTTTTATGTAGCTTTAGACAAGCCAATATTAACTCACTGTGGCATAGTGGTTAGAGTATTGGACTCATAGAGGTTGTGGGTTCAAGCCTCAACCCAGTCACTGCAGTGCTGAGTCCTGATGAGCAAGATCCTTTATCCATATATTGTACCTCCCCCAGGTGACAGAAGTCACATACTGAAAGGTAAATCAGAGGGAAGGTGGTGATTGGCACCACAGCCATTAGCACATACATTTCGGTTTCAACTTTGTATTTACATTAAACACAATTTCATATTTTATCTGCAGATTTACATAACAATAGTTAGGTACCAATTGTAAAAATTGTGTTTAAAACTTGAATTTTGTTCTGCATTTCAACCTTAGGTTGAGGGCAATAGGTCAATATGGAGGCTTTGTAAAATATTCCTTTTACATTATCAATTTCTGATCAATTTGAAGAAATTTTAATTATGAATCAGATCTGCTGAGTCAAATTAAGTCAAATTACAAGTTCACTAATTTAGAGGGCAGTATTTTTGGTTTTTGCTGGCAACAGACGACATTGGTTGTGCTCACTTTCAGTGTGGCAACAGGAACTGATTTTCTCGGCAGTGCAACAGGGCTTTGGAAAATTACATGTACGAGATTTTTTTAAGAATATATTGCCTCATAGTAAAATTAGACACTATGAGAATAATTCTGAATGAAAATGTCTGCAAACTGTGAAAATGGCTTAAATGATGAACAACCATTAGCCAATCAAATCATGAGAATCTTTTTTTATATGAGTATGAGGTCTAAAGATATGTTTACAATGCATTCAAATTAGTGTCAGTAAATTCCGCCCAAAATTTGAGATCTGTATATTGCATTATCACCTTCAGCTATTTGATCAATTATGATTTTAAGAATCAGGTGTAATAGTATAATTATTTGTACAGTGTTAAAGTTGATTTTGGATGTAAAAATTAATCTGAGGTTTTTTCCCCAAGTCAGTTTTGGCTCCAGGTCTGTAGGTAAGACATCGTTTATGATAAATGATACCTTGTACAAAGTTTCAAGACTCGTCATGTGAGTGCAAGAAAGTCGTATCTGCAATAGCTGCCATTTGTCATAAATTTGCATTGTACATTCTTGGGTCAGTGGCTCTTGAAATGGTTTTTTAGGTGACACCGTCACCTGAAAAACCACATAATGATAGAGAAAATTTGAGGGATTTTGCACATCCTACTGCTTTGTTATGAAATAAAAATAACATATGGCAGCCATTGCAGATGCGACTTTCTTGCACTCACATGACAAAGTTTTTTATTTGTTACTAATGCATATTGATCAGCGACTGGTACCAAGTATGACGCTCATTCAGTTTTTAGTATATTCTGGCCCAGTTTCAGATGATCACCATAAAATGAACTTTTAGATAAAAAAAAAGAATATAATTAATTTTTGTGATGCATTCCTTATAATATTTGTTTGTAGATCAAGTCATATACATGTATACCAGTCTCTTATCGGTGCAGATTAGTAAAATATGGGTTAGGCTATGCTTGGCCTCCACATAGATTTTTAGCTACCAAACATTTGGTCGTGGCGTTAAACTGACAAGTGACTCCAAATAAAATGACTCCAAAACCGAGTTAAAAACAGATTAAACTTTGTGCTAAAATGCACATGCGTTGAATTGAATCAAGTTGAAGTCCTTGAACCAGCATCAAATGTTTGTTACTGGTCTATATTAATTTGATCATATTTATTTGGTGATGACACAACCAAATGTTTGGTAGTGAAAGATTTGTGGGACCCTACTATTTTAAGTTTTGCCAAAAAGAAAAATACAACATTTATTATGCCACGAAATATCTGGTCCAAAGATTAAGCTAAACCAATCAGATATACACAATTCAATGATGTTTAATATCAATACCAAAGTCAATGGACAATTTCTCAGACAGTGTAAACAAAAATGCAGAATACATACCTCTGGTCATATTTTTTGAGGTCGGGCCCATTTGCGTTACAACTCACTCACTTCATCCATACTTAACTCCCTCCTGGTAATGGTTGATTAGAGATAATAAACACCATTATTTGGCTATTATTTTTAATTGATTTTACAGACTAATACATTATCTTCAAAATCATACCAAAATTATAACATTTCATACAATTTTTGAAAAGTTATATAAGATTTGATGCACAATGTACATATCTCATCCACACCAACCGCATTTATGCCCGTTTTGATTTCAGGCTAAATTAGCTTATTGACTTTAACTTGTTATTAGCGTTAATGATCAACTTTATTCGGGTTTAATTCCAACTTGATTTTGATAAACAATAACCAGCCTTTGAAATCAAATCAGATTTATGACACTTCAATGGATTTTTAAGAAGATATGACACAAGAAATGATTCACAATTTTCATGATGCCTCATCCACACCCGCCTCCACCCTGGCTAATTAGCTTTAACAGGTTATTAAGCCTACTTAATCACTTCATTTTGGGTTCTATTCTTAATTTCTTGAAAGTCAAATAAATTGTCTTTAAAATGATACCAAAATTAAAACATTTCATGGGATTGCTGAAAAGATATGACAAAATTTATGCATAAATCATTCTCAATGTAACAAATCCACCTTTTATGGGTGCCCACATTAAAAAGGATGACCATCTAGTAATTGCATGTAGAGCAAAAACTTGATATTAAAACCCTACCATGCATTTTTGTTTAAATTGTTTGAAACATTGTAGCAATGACTTTAAAAATACTATTTTTATACTATTGTTTTTTAATATGCATGTTACCACAAATCCATTATTGTTGAATAATTATTATGTAAAAACACCAAAAGATTATTGGTCCATATGTTTGATACCTTCCTCAACCTTTACTAGATCTACTGCATAGGGAAGTAGGATATACTGTGATTATACAGAGTGTATCAGAATACCATACAAGGTGTGTCAGAATGCCATGTTTGAATTCAGTTTTCTTAAAATTCAATTGAATTTGAGAAAGCAAATGTGCTTCGAATATGAACTGATATTGGTAATGGTGTAGTTAAGGACCCAGTTCAAAATAAGGAATAAAAGTCAGTGATTCATTAAGTGAAGCAACCCCAACAAGCTTAAATATAAAAAGCTCCTGTACTCTATAAACAACAATGTCTAAAGGAGATTACGACTTATGATGGAAATTATGGGATTAGGTATAACGTAAAGACAGCTTTTGAAAAAGTTTGAATAAATCGTCATCAATGTTTTGGGATTAAAACTGCTAAAAATGCTCTCAGATTTCACAAATTAACCTGTAGCGCAAGAAACTTTGTTTCTATCATCAGAAATCAATGTTTAAATGTTGGACAGATTGTGAAGTTTTGAAATTAAAGGGACTAGCCTAGATTCGACTTAGAATTAAAAACTTATGGAAATGCTCTAAATAAAGCTTAAAAGTGTAGTATTAGCCAAACAAATACAACAATTTACACAGAAATGGCTCAAATTGAGAGATAAATAATTTGCATTATATCATTCTTTGATGGTGGTGTGACTATCTTGTGTTTTCTGAATCCTAAATTTGTACCTCAGATCTGGATTTACCAGATAAAAAATCAAACAAAACTCTTAGAGATAATTTAATACATATTAATAGAGAAACAATTTCATCAAAAATAGTTTTTTTACCCATCACGTGTGTAGAAACAAAATCTTTTTAAATTTTGAAACTAGAAACACTGTTTTCACATCTTTTTTTTTCGCCGGCAAAAAAAATCGAAGCGGGTATAGAATTGCAATTTTCTCCAATATTCCTCAAAACCACGGAAAACTGCTTGTAGGTTATATTACTATAAACATGTTCTACCGATTCATGTAAAAAATAATGTAGGTAAAAAACTTGTTGGAAGAATCTAGGCCATTCCCTTTAAGTGTGAAAGTAAGCCAACCGTAGCCATTTGTTAATATCATCGCCATTTCTGAACTTTTTATAAGACACTTGCTGATTTTTGTTTTGTATGTTTGGTGGATTGGTTGAATGTTGCAATAGTAAAATATACATAAAATGTTGGTGATTGCATAAGCTGGACATTTGAACCTAAAAATGTAGGTTAAATTGCTTCTTGACAAGTTCACCTCGGTTCCTGAACATACATTGGATTTAATGGAAACCCAAATGGATTTAGAATTATTTTGGTTGATTTTAATTTAGTGATTTATTCCATATTATCAACATGGTCTTAAACCACACAATTACCCTGATTCTATGTAATATATACATACTGTCAATGTTGTCTAATTATACCTGTTTGTTTTTATATGAGGAATATTTTGAGAGGGCCTGTATGCTTAGCCTTATCAAGGCATTAGGCCAACGAAACACCTATTTATGTGCATGAGGATCAAAAATAATAAAGCTAGAGACAATTTTTAGAACTGATATGTAGATGAAATCACTCAGAACCCAAATATGGTAAATCAAATGTTGGTCGCTAGAGGTGCCCATAACAGTGATAAATCTTGACTACTCAAGTTAGCTCTGAGTCGATCATGTGAACTTGTGTGGTTCAGTAAAATTTCCGTTTTGAAAGCAAGAGGTCTGGGGTTCAAGTCCCAACAGGTCCTGAATTTTTCACCATCCATTATGAGACGATAGATGACAGTTTAAAGTTTTTTTTTAATTTACCAGTGTATGAAAATGTTATTTGTTATAAATTATTGTGAGACACCCTGCATATTGCAATATTTGTAAATAGTTCTTATCAACAGACATAGCTCAAAATACATGTTAAGCTATAATGAGGGTTAATGCAAACATTTACTACCTATAAATAGCCTCTGCAATGTATTTTTCTATTGGACACAATAGTATGGAGTCTATTTTGTGGAAAAACTACAATTGGACAATATTTCTTTTGAATACTGCCAATTAGTATTTTTTAAGGACAGATTGATTAATGAATGATTCCATCCATCAATATATTATGAGGGTGTGATGTTTTAGAGGTTGAATCATTATACACTATCCAAAACAGTGTGATCAATTTATCGTCTTGTCGTGCTTGTCAGAAATTTTCCAAGTATTACAAGGTCGAGGTTAGATCATGACTTTAAGAACACGGCAGACAGACTAATAACAGCGTAAATCAGGTTTATTTTTCAACAAAACCACCTTGGTAAAAATAAGTTTGAATGTCTGTTAATATGTTCTTGGTTTTCATCAATTTGAGTAAAATGATCTCTTGAGATTATCATACCGAGTATTTTTGTGCTAAACCGTTGTTGTATTATGTCAACAAGGTCTTGAATCGACAATCATATAGATTTAAACACAAAACCATCAATGTAAGGCCCAAAAAAATAATTGTCGTGTTGCCCTTTTGGGGAAAAACTTTAAAGTCGGTCGGGGTTCTTTTTTTTTTACTTTCCCCGAAGCAGATTTTAAGCTTAAAAATTTCTAATGCATGTGTAAGTCATATGATGACATAGCAAGATCATTTTAAGTTATATTTCTGACATTACACCAAAGATTTGTTAATTTAACACATTTATTGTGAGTTTCTGTGCCAGAAACAGTAAATTTAATAGAAAAAAATTGTTAAAAAAAAAAAAATCCAGACCCAATTTTTGCCAGATTTTGGGTTGGTCGGAAAAGGGCAGCACAACAATTTCTTAAGCCTAAAGAGTGGGTCATCATTCTTTGCACAAAATCGATCATGTCACTTTGGAAATGCAGGGTGCCGGTCGTATTTTGATATTATAGGGCCCTGCAGTCTGGATTCTTATTAACATTGTCCAAGGAATTGTGGCATCGAGTTTAGAATACTTAAAGGGGCATTGGACAAAATTTTATTTGTGGATGATTTACACTTCATATGTTAGATGCTAAAAGTCAATTAAAAGATATCTGGAAAATTTTGATTAAAACCTTCAGAAATGTCAAAAATTTGAATTTTATTTTGTTTGTTGATCTTGGGTATGAGGCTTTTCTCTAAACAAATGTGATGGCTCACCCCGAAAGGGTAGACTTTGCAGATGATATCAATTTTGATTTTATCATTTCATCTGTTGCAGCATTTTCTAAGCTTTAAAATGACACTTTACTTGTTGAAATGGGCTATTCCAGAAATTAACTGTACACCCCCTAAAGAAGGCATCCATATTTTTTCTGGAAAAGTTGTGAATTCCAGGTTTGATATTTCCATGCCTTCTGTAGGGGTATGTTCCATCTAAAGACAGACAATTGGTAATTCTTGTGTCTTCTTTATCCATTTGATCAAAAAATTGTGAATATTTTGGGAATATGCATTAAATTGGCGAAAATATCCATGCCTTCTTTACCATCATGGAGGGAAAACATTGATTTATTTTGGGATTTCCCACTGAGAAATTCATGCAAAATATTTGGGAATCCCATGCCTTCTTTAGGGGGTGTACCATTAATTTCTGGAAAAGCCCAATTGATAAAGGCGATCAAATTTTACAACAGAATATTTTTGCCCCCCCCCCCCCCACTTTTTCGGTTGAGTCATCACGTATGTATTGATGCTATATATCAAGAAAGAGCCAAAGATTTGTTTGTAAAACACTAATTTCACATCACAGATTGCAGATAAATCAAAAGAAATTTGGAGTTTGTATTAGATCTCCTGAAATAGCAAAATTTAAAAATTCAACTATAGAGGGCAGTATTTATCATTGTCAACAATGATAATTAAAAATAACAAGATATCTAAATATTTTGATATATAGGGTTTGAATTTGACAATGAAACTTTGCATTCTGTCATTACTGCTAATGCTTCAAATGATGCAAAAATCTCAAAACGCTCGTAGAAAAGTTTTGGAGATGATGCTGAACTTGTCCAATGCCCCTTAAGTACAGGTGAATACGCCAATGATGGTTACCATGTGGACAATTGTCAAATATATTACCATGTATATGATACCTAATGTGATCATCTAAATAAAAAAAAATATGTTTATTTAATGCACCACGTGTAATTTTCAATTTCATATTTCTTTGTTCATTATCATCCATTATCACACTGTGTTTATGAAGGTTGAACCTGGTGGCATAACCAGATGTACTCCTGGTGCAGACATCATAAATATTTGTTGGATGTTAGGTTGTCGATCGCCAATGTCGGTAGATTTGTACCCTTGATGGTAAGTTTAAATTTAGTGATATCATAAGTAGATAAATCAAAATCAGAAAATTATTGTTGTTTGAAAAGAAAAGTTTGGGCAAACGTGTAACTTATTTATTTTGAAAGCTCCAGTAAAAAAAAATTGGGGTAGCTCTAAGGTCTCATACATCGGTTGTTAGTAAAACCCAAAAAGAGTGCACCGGCTATATTGAAAGTCTGCCTGTGCAACGATTTTGAATCATTTTTTTTTTAATGTTTGCTATTCTTTGTTTTTCTAATAAAACATCTGACATACTGTAATGGTAGGGAGGGCAAATGTACTTGCCAAAAATGGAAAAAGGTTGAATTTGGCTCAAATTTGTACATTATTTAAGAACAATTGGTAGATTTTAACGGTTTGCCGTCGGACAAGTTTTGAACTGTCAAGCTTTCGTCAGGAGTAGCTCTGACTTCTTCAGGACAAATTTTATTATAAAGACATGTGGGCCGTCACTTCCCACTGATGACTGTGGTTACTTCTCGATCAGGTATCAATCTGTTCGGTCGGAGACTTAATAGGCAAGGGGCAGCCTATCATTTGAACACACATTAGAGGTATAGGGGCAACCTACTTTTGTGCAAATAACTGTTGGCAAGGGGCAGCCTTCAGAAAGACTCTTTTAAGAGCCATGAATATCTCATAAGAACAACGCATTAGAGGTTAGGGGCAAACTACTTTTGTGTGAACCTGTTGGCAAGGGGTAGCCTTCAGAAAGGCTCTTTTCAGAGCCACCACAATTTCAAAGAGGTGATCTGCTTTTAACACTATTGGCAAGGGGCAGCCTTCAGTGAATGGCTCATGCGAGTCATCAGTGGAAAGTGACCGCCCACATGTCTTTATAATATTTGTCCTGAAGAAGTCAGAGCTACTCCTGACGAAAGCTTGACAGTTCAAAACTTGTCCGACGGCGAACCCGTTAAAATCTACCAATTGTTATGAATTCTCGTTGTAAAAGCCTTTCTCAAAATTTAAAAAAAAATTATTTGGGAAATTTTAATTTTTTTGCATTCCCAGTAGAAATCATTCCCAGTATGATTGAAATCATTAAATTTCCTTAACTCATGAAAATCGGAGCGCATCCAATGTGCATTAAAAGTAAGTGAATCACCGCGGCCGATATGAAAAGTCAGCATTTTCACATTAACATGCTGTCTAACTGCATTGCCAATAAAGATGTGTGCACTCAATCTGTGTTGCGAGTTGCACACTCAGTATAGGAAATTTAATGATTTCAATAATAGATTGTAGAGCCTCTTATCAAGGTTCCAGGTTCATTTTTGAGGAAGAAATTATCAATGAAAACTATAACACACAATTTACAATATAGGAATCCTTTAATCACCACGGAAGCTGCATGAAATCTCATAATTTACATTTTTTATGTGTTTTGTTTTTACATTAGAAATCTAGGGCCGTATTCTCGAAAGATGTTTACGATAACCAATGTTTAAATCATGATTTAAACGATAAAAAAGATAATCGTAATTCTCAAAGACTGACCAAATGTAATCACCGTCTAAATTTTTTAAAACTGCTCTAAAATGTGTTTAAAACTAAACTAGGTCGGGGGTAGTTTCAGGCGTGTTTAAATTTCATTTTCATCGTGCTTTAAGCTTTAAAAATGCAATTACGTTAATGAATGTTTGAAAATGATGTCATGGACATGACCATGACGAATAATAAACACTCACATTATGTTCTTTATGAAAATATACCTTAAATTGTTATTGTAAACATGGTAGTACTTCTAGCTATTGTTTAGCGTAGGTCTTCATATTCACGTTTTCAACACTGTACAGAGGCATCACTTCATTAACTTAAACAAGCTGTGTAATTGATGGAGCGAAGAATTGAGTAGGGCCTACTATTAATTCAACTAAACTCTGCATCAAAAGTTCTTACCCACGATTTTGACACGCCTGAAGATGAATGAACGTTTTTCTGGTAATTTTTGGCACACCAACCAAGTCTAATCAATCAGTGTAGTCAGAATGTATCAAGTTCTTTAACATGTGATTCGGAATTGCAAAGAACGGATGATTTTAAAAATTTACTTCTGAATTCAATTGTTGTAAATTCCTGAACAATACACTGAGGATAAACCACAAACACCATGACTGCCTACCGCAAGTAGCCGGGATCAATAACACTAGGATTCGCTCCACAGCGCAGGCTATTTAATTCATCGTGATGGCACACGGTAGCATTATTGACCCGTTGTTTACCGTATTAACAATTACATCAATTTACAACAATTGAATTCAATTAAGAGGTAAATTTTTAAAATCATTCATTCTTTGCAAATTGGTATCGCATGTTAAAGAACTTGAAACATTCTGACAGCAAATTGATGAGACTTGGTCGTTGTGCCAAAAAGTATTAGAAAAACGTTCATTCAATTCATCTGCAGGCGTGTCAAAATCATGGGTAAGAACTTATGACGCGGAGTTTACATAAAGGTCACTAGTGCATCTTTATGTGCAGAGTTCAGTGGATGATATTTGTAAGTTTTAAATATTGTTGTTTACTAGACGCGCTGTTTAAATATTTACCAAGCATTTAGCTAAAATCAGATTTTAACTAAATGCATTTTATGTCTAACCAACGTTTAGATAAACATTGTTCGAGAATACTGGCCTTAATGTTCTATAATTTACTGAAACAATGTGAATATTATAATATTCATTATAATATATATAAATATGGATGGATTCAGAATGTGCAAAGACAATATGGTGAATAATGGACGGAATATTTTCACAAAATAGCATTGTGAATAATGGACGGAATATTTTCAGCGAAAGCATGGTTACTCTGTTGCATGAAATCAGAAAGTATAAATAGTGATTTACATATTCCACATTGTCTCTCGTGCCATAAATTTGATGAACAAATTTGAAGCATCACAAATCTTTTTAAGAATTAAAGGGGCATTGGACAACACTTCCTAATCTTATTTGTGGGTGATTTACACTTCATATATGTTAGAATATAACAGTCAACTACCAGATCAAAACCTTCAGAAAAGTCAAGAATTATATTTTGTTTGTTGATCTTTGGTATGAGGCTATTGATGACATGTATGAAGAGAGAGCCAAACACTTGTTTGCAAAACATTCCTTTCACATCATAGATTGCAGATAAATCAAAAGAAATTTGAGATTTGCATTAGATCTCCTGAAAAGGCCATTTAAAAAATTCAACTATAGGGGCAGTATTTATCGTTGTTGACAACGATAATTAAAAATAAAAGAATATCCAAGAATTTTGATATATAGGCCCGTATTCCAGAAAGATGTTTAGCTAAACCATTGTTTAACTGAGCATCAACTGTCCAGGAATGATATGCATCATTGCAGCTTTCAAGCAGAACAGTTCAATGAGTCGTGCTGTTGACGAGAAATAAAACCTTGATTTAGTTAAACACCTTTCTAGAATACGGGCCTTAGGGTTTAAATTTCATAATGACACTTAGCATGCTGTCATTATTACCTTCAAATAATTGATTGGGGATGATGATGCACTTGTCCAATGCCCCTGTAAGTGATGCAATGGACCCTATCATTTTGTCTGTTCATTACCTTATTGCCACTAGGGCTAGTTTTTGTACCTTGAGTTTTTTAGCATGCAGGCCACACTGAGAGACCTCTCATGATGGAAATCACGTTATTGTGACTTCTGAGCCACGGAGCAATTAAGAGTAAAGTTACTTGCCCAGGGAAACAAGGAGGCATGACCAGACTCAGACTCAAAGGCTGGACCTCTGTATTTATGGACCTTGCCTTCTAACCACTTGGCCAGGCTCCCTTCAGATAAATTGTAATTTTAAAACTAAATAAAATTGTGCGAGTTTATCTTAACTTTAACATGACTATTATCATCTATTTCAAAAGAAGAGCCACTCTTTCTAAACCTTTCTCATGATAAATAACATACTTGCCAACATTCTAATTTCAGAAAGAGGGACAAATGAGAAAAAAATGTTTAAAAAGAGGGACATTTCCAAATTTCCTATACATTACTATGTAGAGATATTTGCAAAAAGAGGGACACCTACTAAAATCACGGCATTTTACGGCATTAAGTTTGCATCAAAAGAGGGACTGTCCCTCCAAAAGAGGGACAGTTGGCAAGTATGTAAATAAAGATACATATGAATATTAAAAAGACTTTGAATGATCTTAAATTTTTGAAATAGTTGTGATATGCAGATGGAGTGTCATGATGCAAAAACACTAAAACGAATTTTTCCCAAGACAAACTTGATATGCACTTACAGACACTGTTACACTCGTACCACAAATGTAAGTATGGTCTCCTTCTAATAATGTGGTAGTCATATGGAATTTGTACATTTTAAGCATGGTGTAGGTACATACAATGTGTGCAATGGACGATGCACGCAACCATTAACAGTCAGATGTGTGGGCTGGCCACATACCTAATTCCAGCGTGCAAATAATCAGGAAAAACAGCAGCCGTGGCGTCCAAAAAACATACAGACAAAAAAAGAAATGTACGACGATCAAAATTAAGAGGGGGAGATACCAGACTTGCTGCTTCTTTATCCTTACATGGGGCAAAATTGTGGGTATAAATATGCCAATCACACATCAAAACATGTCGTAATGTGAAAATATTGAAAACATGTTTGTTCCCTTGCAGTATCATATTTGTGTGGTTTGCCCCTCCATACAACTGAAATGTCTGTTCCTGAATATCTGCCCAACAAAGTAAAAATGCAGTAAGTGCATTGCAGATCAATTGCAAGTTACTCAATTTTTCCTTGGAGAAATCCTGCACAAATAGCAGACAATCAATTCTCTCATGACTAAAGGCAGTATCTACTACATCATACATATGTACATACAACTTCCTACCATGGGAGTCGTTTGAAGTGAAATTGCATGCTAATAGGATGCGCATATATTGCGTTTCTACTCAGTGGGGCAGAGATGTTCAAGTTAATTCAGCAGAACTAGTGAACCTAAGTACCCCTTCAATTTGAGCCCCGTGATCGATGACACTGGCTAGAATACTTTGGTTAAACTGAACTGCACGTCGAAAGTTTCTATTCAGCACAACAGTGTATCAAACAATTAATTCCTACAAAAATTCAAATCATAGCAATCATGCTATAATGGAAGATCCGTATTGACAACTGTATCCGTATATAAAGAACAAATTTATCAAGTATTGCTTCTTATTTTTGCAATCATTTCATTTTAATAAAACTATGTAAAATTAAAATGCCATCGATTCAAATGTTATACATATATCAATAATAATAAGCTCAAGCTTCAGAAATTAGTGAATTTTCAACCCTACAAATATTTCTGAATACTCATCAAAACTATTTACATATCAGTAAAAAAATAAATATTTCTTTCATTCTAATTACAGAATTATACATGGAATTTACATCAAATATTAATACATGCGCTACTGTATACAGCATCATAGTAACTAAATGCATCATAGTTCGTGACATTTACATGTCTAATTTCTTCTGATGCATAGGAGCTACAATGGTTAGGTTGTATGTCCAAACAGATTTACTTGCACAATAGACATTTGCTAACATTTATCATTTCAACCAACCAAGAATATCCAAGTTTAAACCATTATTATGTTCAGAGAAATTTTCTTCCCATATTTCCATATCATATATTATAACAAGGGCCAGTTGCTCTTGCTCTTATCAAATATCTAGATAGCAAACGTTTTTTTCTGAGACAGAGAAACAAATGTGTTTGGAAATACAGTCTTATCAATGCATATTAAACTTAACTTAAATGAACAACATAAAGGTTGAAAACCATCAACAAAAGATTGGAAGGGAGTGTGTTTAGTCTACATCTTGTATGATACTATCATCATCTTTTTCTTCTTTATCATCATCTTTTCTGTCCATGTTTTGAATGGTAGTACCAAGAATGCCTTCTATATCTGTGATTACATGCTGGAAAAAAAGGGGGGAAACAGGATTTCTGTTTAATTCTTCATTATACAGTCATCAGCAAGGAAAATTGTACTTTATAGAATATACTCTATAAACCTTTACGTATGCAGCAAGCAGCCGATTAACGTACATAAACCAATATGACCATACGTGGAAGTAAATTAGTCCGTAATTTTTCAAGTTATAAAAACGTACCAAATCTTGTAGTCTGTGTTACCAACCAAGAAACTTTACAAGTGAAACAAACTAACTCCAACCCACGATCATGCTATAAATAGAAAACAAGAGTTGCCTTGGTCGCTGCGCTCCCTCAGACTCAAATTTTGCTGCGCAAAGTTTTCTACTATGGCAAGTGCCTTCAGCGCTTGCTTAAATAACTTGCGCTGGTCAGTGGACAAGGTGTCTAACAAAAACTACAAATCTTGCTGAATATTCATATGAACTTTTGTTTTATGTTTGTCACTGTGGTAGCAACAAAATTAGCCAAAATAATACAGAAATCATGAACGACTCATGTTCAGAAACATTAATACGCAGTGATTTGGTCTTAATCAATCCTAATCAATCATTACTAGTCTCTTACACAATAAAAAACCACCAGTTTGCAATGTTGTAGAATACAATGGACATGCTTGGATCTCAAAACAGAGTCTGGTTGCTTTTTGCACACTTCAAGGTTTATAGAGTATAGATGGCACTGCCCAAATTATTATGTTTTCCCTTATGCCACACCCATCCCCCAACTTAAACAAATTTTCCAATTGGGATTGAACCTAGGACCTCTCGATTGCTAAACAGACATCCTACCAACCAAGCTATCAAAGCTTAAAGTAAACACCATAACTTGTGCAAATCCATTCACTGCACATGGTGTGACTCGATTCGCCTACTTTACACATACTATTATCAAACCATTTTTTTTTTCTGAACTCACAAACCCCAGAATATCTGCTCCTGGCTTTAGATTCAAACCTGGGGATTTAATTAACATCTTGTCTCAATAGTTCAGTTGGTAGACAATCAATTTAATGAATGTTTATAGTTCAATTCCTGCCCCAGGACTAAACATGTGTTAAGTCCACTTTGCTATGCATCAAAAATAATTTTTGAACCAACATATTGAACCAACATAAGCCAAAACATTAGGTCTGTAAACAAAAGAGGTTTAAGAGATAGATCAGGTTTAAAATTAGACCTGGTTTAAGAGGAATTTTGCTAAATATACTTTCCTCAACCAATATTGTCATACTTTGTAAGATTTGTAATTGAATCTTTTAATATTGAAAACTGTTGCAGTTTCAGTAAGTTTGACCTAGACCTGGTCTAACTTTAAACCTGGTCTAAGTCTTAAACCTTTTTTGTGCATACATGCCTTAAAGCATGCTTAAAGAAATAATATTAAGTACGGTATCAAAATATGTGATTCTAACCTTAAAATTGGTAGTTCCTTGCATATTTGGTGCTGATATTTCTTGGTGAATGACCGACAGATTGCGTGCAAATGAAGCTAGTGCCCCCTGAAGGTCTTCACCCACCGAAAGCATTCCAACATTTTCACGTTTGTAGTTGTCAATTAATGTAAAGACAGTCCCCTGTCTCTCCTGAAAACAAAAAATATATATTATTTGCGATGAATATCTGGATCTGCTTAGTATAAACAATGCCATTTCATTTTAGTATGTTGCAATGCTCAAAATACCATACAAATTGCGATGCATGGCACCGTTTCCCATTTTCTATACTCATGCGTTGTCATGTTTACTTGGCTGAGAAATTGTGACAAATTATTGGAACTGCTGATTTATGAAAAATGTAACATACAGTTAATCATCTGTTCAACGAATAAGACCTAATGTGTTCTGGAGCTCATGTGGAATAGCGCAGGACTCCGAATCAGAAGGTCTCGAGTTCGAGCCCCGCTACGGTCAACGACCTATGTTCTTGGGCAAGACATTTAATCCTAATTGCCTCCTTGGCCCAAGCATTATCATGGGTAGCTACTAGGAATATAATCAATAGCGCTGTAAATTGTAGGCAGCTGATAGTTGGCTGTATTCTAGTGGTAACGGAATAAATGTGAAAGCGCTTTGAGGAAATTTGATCTTCGTAGAAAGGGCTATATATGCACCAGCATTTATTTATTTATTTATTTTTGGACCAGTAAAGCCCGCCTTTACTGGTCCAAACATGACATGACTTGCATTGAAAATTTACCGTATTAAGGCCAAACAAAATAAAGTGTTTGTGTGCTCTCAATTGATAATCATTTATTTGTATTTACTCTACTATCATATGTGACCTGCTCCCACGAAACCCGGACAAAGTCAGGAAATATATTTTTGTGATTTGTCCTAATAAGGAATGCTGAAATTACAAGCTTTAAAATGATGTATCACTTGTCAACATTGCTAAACCTTTTGCCCATGAAAAATCAATAATTCACTTGAAAAATCCTTTGTTTTCTATTGATTTGTGACATGTTCATTGGGCTGTAACTCCATAAGTGCTCTGGCGACTTTGTCCGGGTTTTGTGAGAGCAGGTCACATATATCATCTTAAAATGGAGGCATTGATAATTCTTTCATTATTCATACCAGTGTTGCTGAAATTCATTGCTCAAAAGAATACAGCAAAAACATGTATTGAAAATCATAGCATGACGGTAGATCTACAAATACATCTGGGGTAAATTGCTATATTTAAATTGGAATATTTTATGTTAGAACAGAGCTGTATATTTTCCAATGATGTTTATTATTTTTTAGCAAATGATTTGACACCATTCTTGACAGTGTTGTAACCCTCGAGGCCAGCTCTTTGCCTCGAGGACTCTTAAGGACATTTTTAGTACATGGTTCTCAGACATGTTGTCCTTGGCCTCGGACATGAAGTCCTTGGCCTTGGTCTTGGCCTCAGACAAAGTCCTCGGTCCTTGATGTCGAGGACATGCAATATCACTTGCTAATTATCACTCATTGATATTTTACAAACTCTGTGGGAAGGTACATGCATCGGGCACCAGATTTAATTTGAATTGATATATTTTGCATTTTGCAAACAAAAAACATAACAATATCTTCTTTGCCACTGATGTTCAGTGCAACACTTCTAGTTTCAAAAATGCAGTCTAAATTTTATTTTAGTCCAACTTGAAATCTTGTGAAGTTGTTAAGTAACTCCCGTAGCAAAAATGTCTTGGTGCATTTTCATTGTGATGTACGTGTTGAAGTTGGTTTTCAGATCAAGCTATCATTTCAAATGATTCATTTTCCTCTGTGTCAAGAACCTGGACAAGGCAAAGGAGCTTGATCTCTAAAAACCTGCTTTAAGGAAGTCAGAGATATCTCTATCCTGGATATTTGCTCCCTTCCTTTACAAGAATTAAGAGAAACTGTTTCAGCTCCTATTTAAATTGAGTGGGTTCCTCAAACACTCCACATTGTACAAAGGAATGTACAATACAGTTGAGTCCTTATTTGCGAAAGTCTTTAGTCCTTGGCCTCGGAGACCTAAGTCCTTGGTCTTGGACACTAAGTTCTTGCCTTGACTACAACACTGATTCTTGGTTTAAAGATCACTCAAATTTATAACTAAGAATGAGGATAAAAGATACAATTTATATTTATTCATATATTGTCTCAAATGAATAAGCATATTTTATTTATTTTATAATGGACACCAGTGTTTCCGCTAAGGCCGTATGGCGTGCCATTGGCGCAGCAGCGGTGAAAATTGGCGCAACAAGTAGTTACAAGTTTCTGAAAATGTGCGAGAAAGATATTTTTCTAGCTTTATTGATCTAATTTGCAGCCGCAGCTAATGATTTTGGCGCAAGCACCTATTCAACTTTGTTAAAATTGCTCAAACTGGCGCAAGTTCAAAAACCTTAGCGGAAAGACTAATGGACACCATTGTCACAACTATCAGACAAAAAATATGACAAGAGAAATTCCATTTTGTATTTTCTTCATGCATACCTTGATATCAAAGCCAATACCATGAGCTCTACACATCTGGAAGAAGACACTGTAATGGACAACGGCTAAATTGGTATGCCATAAACGAGTACTAAGCACTGCATAACGAGTGGTGTTAGGAGGCGGCTGCAACAAATGAAATAACAACATTTTATTAGTAATGGTAAGAAATATGCCATTATAATCAATCATATTGTGGAGCAATGTGGCCCAGTGAGTAGAATATTGGACTTGTATCTACATGTTGTGGGTTCAATCTAGCCCTGGACCACTGTCACTGAGTCTTAAAACAAGATTTTATCCACATCCAAATATATGTAAAAAGTACTCGGAAGGTAAATCAGAATTGTTTCTGCTGTAAGAGTGGCATACCCCCAACAAATAATAATAATACACACCATTTATAAAGCGCCTTATACTACTGTTTCAAAGCGCTGATGCCTATTATTACGCTGCCGTCAGGAAACCGTCACAATCACTTCGCATTCACCTAGTAGTCGCTGGCCAAGCGCGCACCCTTTCTGCACTTAGATTGTAATGTTTCCCATAACAGCTTCCCAATAACGCTCAGGTAGACGAAGCAATGAGGATTAAATGCCTTGCCCAAGGACATAACCTGTTGGCCGTAGCGGGGCTCGAACTAACGACCTACTGATTCGGAGTCCTGCTGTATTGCACTAGACCACATGAGCTCCAACAAACATACACACCATAGCGGAGTCTGGCCTAAACACCAAAGAAATTGAGATTGGTACCACGACCATTATCATATAAGTTTCAGTTTCAACTTTATTTTATTGTTCACAGTGCAATTTTCAAAACTTGCACCAATGTCTTATGTCAATAGATTGTAACGTGAGCACAGACGTCACACACGTTTTCTATGGTGGTAATATCACTGTCAAGTCAAGTATCCAACCAGACACGTAATTGAGGCTTATTTCAGATATCGAAGGGTCAGAGAATGACAAATTAATAATAGGCAATTCAAAGTTTGATACACATTTTTTAAATTTGACAATTGCTATGTGTTAAATAACCCATTTGCAATATAAAGTGTAATATAAAAAAAAATTAAAATGATAGACAAAACCTGTTGTTGGATATCTCCCTCCTGTAGCATTGCTGAAACCATCTCTGCATACCCCATCCCTGATACCCCAGCTATCCCTTTATGGCCCATCTTGATTATCTCGCTGTCGCTAACCCCTCTTCTTCCAATCCCTCCCTTTGGTAAGACAACTGGCTGGGCAGATATTCCCTTGTTACCTTTTCCCGCATTTCCCTGCGCCCACTGGTTGACGGTTTTTAGTCCCTTGCGGCCCTTTTAGGTTCAAATGTAATTCAATTAGAAACGGTGAAAAGTTTTTGTTAATTCTAAAGATTGAACATAACGTATTAAATGCATCAAAATAATCATGATTTAAAACAATCAATTAAAATTGGACAAAACATTCAAACCAAATCAATATTCCATTTACTTTAATACTTAAAAGTATTAAAGCTTTATGAAACTGAGCTAAAAAAAAATGGTCATTTCACTATTCAAACTATAAACTATTAATCGGCATTCCTGTTGTTGAGTTATAGCATTTTTTTTCCTGGCAAAAAAATCTGGCAACCATAGATGGAAATGGGAAACTAGCTAAAAAGTAAAAGATGGATAGCCATTGGTCAGACTGACATTCCAGCCTAGTTTAGTAGAAATCCCAAACAATCATGGCAGAACTGTAGTCACAATGAAATCACATCACCAATCCATGTCTCATTCTGAGTTTCCAATTCACCCACTTAACGACAGAAAAGTGTCAATAGGAATGGTCTATAATATACTATATAACTCATCCATAGATTCTAGTCATTTGATTGGTAAGATTGTACAACATGACCATTTGTCATTTTTACTATCATTATCATCCATTTGATAGTCTTTACTATCACTTTCATCCATTTGATAGTATATCAGAATTACAATGTACAGTATGGGTAATGGGTAAGTACATTAGTTTAAATGTATTATCAAATGACTAGAATCTATAATAGATGAGGTATATAAAACAAATAAACTGCTTATATTTGTGTGATGGTAAAATATACCATCCCTCATTGAGAGATTGTTGATTACTGTTTATAGTAACAAACTGCCAATAATACTGGATAGAGATGGGCCGATTCAATCGGGCTGATCCAAAATCGGCAGATTATTGCGAGATCGGTGACGAATCGGGATCGGTAAAAATCACAGAAACTACCGATTCAGCCAACCGATTCATACATACCACAACAGTTTGAATATGTAGCTGGAAATCTCAATAATTCATGTTTAAAATGCAAGCATTCTGTGTTGTTAGAATTTATGTTACCTGCCTTACTTACAATTATCATTACAAGAACTTTTCAGAAAGCTGAAAACCATATTCTTTTTAGTTTATTTCATTTTCTGTTCTAAAAAAGTTCCATACTGATACGAGAAGCTCATTCAATAAATAACTTGTGTTTTCCCCCATCGTAATTCTGTACTGCGCAAACGCAAATTGCTGGCCCAGACAGGATTAGTCATTGTATCTCTACCCCGACCCGTACTGCACGCTACTGTACACTAACTACGGATATATGTGCAATCCACTCAGTATGGTATGGAGATGAAACCACGTGTTTACGTTTCCGGCGAAACTAGGTGCGTTAATTTGCATTTCAATGAAACTGTAGATGTTGTCATCGCTTGACATATGTATAAATTTTATGAATGAACTGTTTGGAAATCCCCAGGTCGCACTGCCCTAGATCATGCCTAGATAATTGCCCTGGAGGGGTACCTGTAATTGAGCAATTCAGGAAACCCATTATTATAATTAGCCACGAGGCAGGGCGATGTATAAATTTTATGAATGAACTGTTAGGAAATCCCCAGGTCGCACTGCCCTAGATCGTGCCTAGATAATTGCCCTGGAGGGGTACCTGTAATTGAGCAAATTCACGAAACCCATTATTATAATTAGCCACGAGGCAGGGCGATGTATACATTTTATGAATGAACTGTTTGTAGAAGACCCGGAGGGGTACCCGTAATTGGTCAATTCGCGAGACCCAATATTATAATTAGCCACGAGGCAGCTACAGGCATGTAAGTTTTATGAATGAATAATAGTAGTAGACCGATAGGGGTACCATAATTGACTCAATTTGAGAGACCCAAAATTATAATTAGCTAGTTGTGCGGCGCATAGGTGACGATGCTTTGATTAAACAATTGTGAATCTAATTCAATATAAAAAGAATCAAGACAAGTATGGAAATAAAGGTAAACAGACTAACAAAGTAACTTGCTTTCATTTCTTTTATTGTCAATCTTGACCATTATTTCAATTTCTACATTAATTAATAAATAATCAAATTCCTGGAAAAGTACTAGTGATACTTACCACTTCATTTCCATTGAGAGTTTAAGTAACTTCCTAACAAAATCGGGATCGGTATCGGATCGGGCCGATTCTTGAAAATTGAATCGGGAATCGGCAATTACCGATTTAGGGTGAATCGGCCCAACCTTAATACTGGATGTATTCATTTCCCCACTATCCACTTCATTTGGGAAGCACAGACCGAGCTAAAAGACCCAGGTAAACTTATTTACTTTGTATTTGTCATGTATATTTGTGTGTTCAATTTTGGCTTTTTAGCCGTGATAAATTGCAAATAAAATACATATCTGAATCTGAATCTCAGCTGATACGAGCTAGAAATACTCACTTCATCATCAAGCTCTTCATATCTCCTCCTTGCTACTTTCTTCTTTTCTTTGATAGGAGGCGGTACCTCAAACACACAGTTTTTGTTGTCTAATTTGCCTCCAGTAACAAATAACATGAGCTGTGTTAGGCCTACGCTGTCATCATACCAAAGATTTAAGTCCACTGCCCATAACCTTTGCTCCATCTGTAAAGAAATGACAACAGAAATTCTGGACTAATTAACATTGCTTCACCATCATTAATTTCCTGCTGCATATTTGGAGTATGTGAAATTAAAAAAAAAACAGATATCTGAGTTTAATTTGCATGAGAGGTTTCAAAGTAAACAATAATTTATGACAAACGTGGAACCTAAGGATGGTGTTCTCTTGGAAAAAGAGAACAATGCCTGCAGAACAAGGTTGCACATTTAGTCATGGCTTGCAGACGGGACCAGTCCTCTACAGACTTGCTAAGTGAAGTTAATTGGCAGCCGGTGAGTCTGAGAATCACATATAAATTATCATGTTTCTCTACAAAGCTTTAAATGATATGGCTCTTAGCTACCTATCTGTTCTTATGCACCTTCAAAATACTGATCCGACTGAATATAGGCATATAAAGACTACGCTCTTCCTCTAACCAAACCAGGCTCATTGTTTCCAGATCATTAAAATATGCCGGGGATGTGAGCTTTGCTATTGGAGCAGCTCGCCTTTAGAACGACCTTCTCATTTGTCTGTGTGAAGCTCAGTCCTTGCCTTTGTTCAAGTGGCAGCTGAAAACTAAGTTGTTCCCATAATTTACTGCTTTCTGTGTCTTATTGTTGCTTTCTGTATTTATATTTTTGCAAAGCGCTGTTCTGTTTGTGGCGCTGTATAAATGCTTTCGTAATAATAATAATAAAAAGAAGACTTGACTGGTCAGGAATATAATGGGACACACACAATGATCAAAGATACCAAAAAAATTTGGCAATTTCACAGTTTGCATCCATTCTAAATTGTGACATGGTCAAGGGGAATCAGTGAGATATCAGAAATATTGATTTACCAAGGAATAAAGGTGGGAAATTCTTTGTTTTCCAGTGCTTTAAAAATGTTCAAAGAATTGTTGTGTCAATAGAACTAGATAACCAATAATAACTTGGTTTGGATCAAAACAATGCAGTTTAATGCACAGTTAGGGTTGTAATAAAAATTCAGAATTGAAAATTGCCAACGTGTTACTAATTTGACTCATTTTGTTTTTCTCACAATTCTGATTTTCATAAACAGCATGAAGTGTTTTGCAAGTCTTATGCCAGTAGAAGGTGAGCAAGGCCATGACCAGATATTCTTTCATGAAATAAAAAATAACTTACTGTAACTGGATCGATGAAGGTTACAAAGTCAATGGTGAAATATCCCATCACCCCTCTCTGATGACAGCTTTGAGCAATCTTCCTACAGGCTGTATTTAATTCTCCGGGATCAACTGAAGACTGTGGTATAGACAATCCCCAACAACCAAATGGGCTTTCAGCATGGATTTGGTCTCCACATGACACTACCGTGAGTTCGTTGTTAGGTTCTATTAACATGTTGACTGAGAGTGCTGTGACGCTGTCTGAAGGCGGGCAGGCCTCTATCACACCACCTACAAGTAACAAGAAGAAAAATATTGTCAAAATTATCGTCATTAATAGCTGTGTTGATCCAAAGATTTAATTTAGGATACCATATAGGTTTAATTAATATTAGGTGACACATTCTCTAAATATGACAACCCAAAAATAAAAAGCACAGAAGTCTGGCATGTTAAATTACTACATGAATTCACTGTAAGAACTAATAGCTGGTGTAAAAAGTCACCATTTCCAACACCCCCAGCTCTTACAGTGAATTTCTCTGTGTGTGGTGTACACCAGCCCTATGGCTTCCTCTCACAAAAACATTGGTTTAATCTTTTTATACGTAAAATTCTCTTAAAAGTCAATTAAAGAAGTACAACTAACCTTGACTAAGAAAAGCTTCTAGAAACACCTGCCATGTGGGAAAGACCTTGTTATTGACAGGCTTTGCATGTTTGGCAAGAATGTCAGGGATCTCAGCATGGATCTTGATATACGCTGGTTCCTGGGCCCATCGCTTACTCCATTTCTCTCCATATCTCTCCGACTCTTTCTTAGCCCACGTATGGCAACGAAGGTTAGGCGTTACATCACAATAGGCTATACCACGCCCATCCACTTCATCATCTAATTTGAAGAGATAGCGCTTGACGTCTAGATTGTCTGTAACTAGCTGAGCGAGGCTCTCGTGAAGCTGAAACCAATCAACAAAGCAAATAAAGATGATCTCATAATATTTGGGATATGCAAGCTTGATCTTTTTTGACTGCAACATGTTTTTCCACTGCAAGTACAAATTACCAAGGCAGCTAAATTTACACTCAAATACAAACAATTGAAAGAATCCCTTTGACTGCTCTCTTGTTGTCTTATTTGGTGACAATCTTTCCACAAGCTAAGCTAAATCAGATACACATAACTTTATTATAAAGATGTGTATAATACATCCCCCATAATATTTCTATTTTTATAATAGCCAGTTATTAAAATAGCCATCATAAATTATTTGTTTATTGTTTCCGATCATATTTGCTTGTTTCACCAACACTCCGTAATCATCACTTCCTTCCTTAGCACATTTGATCCTTTTCAAAACACATCCTTTAATAATTTGATGTAGATGATATGTGGCATGAATATTTACAGTCAAGGCTAGTGAAAGGGACCCAGCCATCGATTGTATGAACTAAACACCATATCCCCACACTGGTGATTGGATTGAGACTGCAATTCTTAAAGTTTGAGCCCTAAATAATCACACACATATTGACAAACAGTAGCGGCTGCTCAACGTGCACTGAAGCTAACTGTGAATAGACACGCACTACGTACCTGTTGTAAACTGTACACATCATAATCTGATGGTGGGATGTCTACTTTAGCACTGCTGAATATTCTCTTGGACCCTGACTTAGTAGAGTAGAGATGTGCTACTTCAGGTTCACTGCCTAACACTGGTATATCTGGATACAAAAACAAAAATTTCAGTTATTTACAATTTGAAATAATCCTGGGTCAAGTTTAAAGCAATACTACGAGGGTCATTCAAAAAGTTCTACCTGTTGTATCATAACTTTTGTTCTGTTAAAGGTAGCTACTTAAAAATTGACACAAATATAGCTAAGGATGTCACCTACAAATGGTGTAACAATCATATCAACATCTTTTCTAGATTTCTGTAGGTTACCTGAAAACCACAGTAAGGTTAGGGTACACTGGAAACGGTAAAATATCTAATGACATTTCTTCTGAAATTATATGTGCAGCTTATGTATGAAAAACTATATGTAAACCCAAAATTTATGTAAGTTACAGAATAAATTTGATATGAAAGTGTACCTAACAGTCCAACAAGTCATTTGTCACTGATAAAGTACACTTGTTACAGACAGAAATTACCCAGAATCCCTATATTTGAAAGGATGTCTTGTACTCTCTCAGGTTTACAAATATTAGCATAATGTGTTTCTCTGTAGCCTGACTTTTCTATGTCCGTATTTATGTAAAAGGCAACATTTAAAGCTACTGAATTTGGTTGCCCTTGGTATCTACCATGAAAACATTTTCAAAATAAAACTTCATAATGCCGCCATTTTGTATCTCGTTTTATTCAGGTCAATTTCTTCGTAAACTGTGTCTTTGGTGATTTTAATATTATTGCTGGAGAAGCTATTTGTTCCTATTATTGTTATCCTTGTGAATTACCATTATTTGCAGTTTGGGTCAGCTTTTTTAATTATCCCGCATAATTGTATGTTCGTTCTTATGTTTTATAATATTTTAACTGTATAGCAATACTACATGGCTATATTATGGCCTTTTTAATTTACTGTATTTGAGCCACTTTTAAAAATATTGCACATATTTTGACCGTTTCCGGTGTAACGAAACCCTCTGTGGTTTTCAAGACAATTACAAAAATCTAGAAAAGATATTAATATGATTGTTGCACAAAATGTAGGGCACATTCTTAACTATATTTTTGCCAATTTTCAAGTTTCTACCGTTATTAGAACAAAAGTTATGATACAACAGGTAGAACTTTTTGAATGACCCTCGTATATATTATGATCAAAAATAGATTTGAGTTAAACAGTTTAAATCAAAGAATTATGACTAACTGAGGTGATCCTCATGCACATTTTTCTCCAAACCCTTTTCTCTTGAAGCTAGTGCACAAAATAGATACATGCACTTCGCAGGATGAAGACTTGATCACAACATTGAAAGCTCTCTCTCTCCGAAGTTCTTTAGGGGAGCAATTAGGGGAGCTATGGATGGAGTAATTAGGGGAGCTATCAGGAAATTTAGCTGTTAGAACCATCAGGCTAGGCACTCCCTTATGCTCCCATAAAGCATTTGTGGGGATCAGGGAGGCTAAATAGAGCTCACTCCCCTCAAACAGAAGTACCTGGTATGTACAATATTACACAGAATCATGACAGCAATATGATTATTTTATTTTGATATCCTTACAAACATACAAATTTAATTCAGTGTTGTTTTACATTGAAAAATTCAGGATTCTTGATGACAACATGTCCACACAAAAACCACAACACACACAAAGCACAACACAAACACGTTAATCTGGACAATCTACTTACTAAGTAAATGTGCCACCGCTACGTCATCTTTGTGCATGACTCCTGGTACAATGTAAGCTTCCTTGCCAACGATGAGGTGCTTGATTCTCACCAATGCATGGGGACTGTATTTGAGTAATGTAGCAAGACACATGCTATGAGTCTGAAATCAAAATGACATATGCAATGGAATTATTCCTGATGCACTTCCATCTGATTACCAGGCTAGAATTTTGGTGTGAGTCCCACTTATGCAAAGATTCCAACACCCCCCCCCCCCACCAAAAAAAAATAAAAAAACACCACATTTCCACAATCTGTAAAATGTTTTATGATATGAACTAAATAAAAGTACATCCAAAGATTTTTGCCAAGCCCCATCAAGGAAAATCAAAAATGACTCATATGTCTTGATAAAATTTTACTTCAAAGTTCAGTGGTACGTGGTAGCTAGGTTTCTTGATCATTTTATTCCCAATTGTCATGAACTTGTCAACGACAAACAGGTGAAGATCAATTTTAGAACCAGAAAAGGGTGATGAATTCAGCACCATACCTTGAGTTGTAAGTAAAATGTACCTTTGCGGTATTAATGGAAATGCTTTAAAGATAATTCGCAATGTCGGATTATAGATATTGTTAGTTTGTTGACAATGAAAATGTTTGCTGATAGCAGCCTTACTTAGTACTCATACATTTGTAAAGTGGCTGACAATTTGATTGCTGGTAGACTGAGTGAAGGTAGCTATGTCGCATCTATCCTAGTAAATTTCATTGCCAAATAAACATACTTTTTTGCTTCCTTATTTTAGTAGCACATTTTGATTTTTTTTCTAGGGGTGCATGCAATGATATTAACAACATATTTTTTCCTCATGTTCAACTTACAGGGAAGCTATTGGCTGCCTCTGGTATGATAATCTTAAACCTTTGTGACATATCTTGCTGCTCTTCCACATTGCCAGTATGCACAGCTGACTGCAGACCTAGGAGTTTATTGTAGTACTGTAAAGTCTCGTCGTTGAGGGGAACCGGCGAGATGTAGATGACTTCAACATTGGAATCTGTATGGAGAGTAAATCACACAAAATGTGTTAATACCCAGTTAAAGATAGTTCAACAATAACGTCATGTAAGTGCAAGAAAGTCGTATCTGCAATAGCTGCCACTTTACATAAATTTGAATTGCACACTGTAGAATGGTAAGTCTTGGGTCAGAAAGAGACTCTTGAAATTGTTTTTCAGGTGACACTTCACCTGAAGAATCATTTCAAGAGCTACTGACATAATGGGAGAGAAATTTTAATTTTTCATATTCTAGTGACAAGGTAGTAAATAAATATAACATATGGCAGCCATTGGAAGTGCGACTTTCTTGCACTCACATGACAAATTCACCTTATCTCATTGTGCAGTTGCATATCATTGACAATTTATTATCAAACTACAGTCAATGGAACATTGCACCCAGCGTTGTATTCACAGAAATGGGTCTACACTATAATAGGCATGTGTCAATGCACAGTACATCACGTTTTAAGAACTTTTTGAGTACATACAAGCAGTTGTAAAGTACAAAGCAACAAACATGCCAAAAAGTAGGATTTTGCTTTAGTTTTTGACAAATATTGAAAAGATAATGAAGATTCCTATTAAATTAGAAAAGTCCTCTTTACCTAATACTAATATCTATTCACAAAGATTAAAGTTGGTTATTGAAAGGGATGCAAACAGAGAGGTTCATCACAAAATCATCAACTCTGTACTGATGCATCTGCAAATTTTCCACACTCAGGCGACTAAAATCGCCCGCGCTGGATAACAATTGGCGGGCGCATGGATGCATCATCGTTGACTGAAGGCGAGGCACTCTTATATATTAAAGACAGGGGAATGTGCCACGGTCAAGACCTCTTCTCAAGCCTCCTATTTGCTCCCCAAGATCCCCATTTCAGGCTAATTTCAGTTCTAAGGAGCCCAATGTTTAATCAGAGCAGACCCAAAAGTGTGTTTTCAAGATTATTTTGTCAATTTTCAACTCTTATGGCATAGGAAAAATAGAAGACCTTAATTTGGAAAATTTTGACCAAAATATCAGATCCATAAGGCTCTATGATAGAAAATATGTGCAGCAAATACCTACTGAAATTTCACCTTCACCCAGGCTTGGCATGTAGAAATTCTTGAGATGATTCTTAAGTAGTATATCTCAAAGAATTCCATTTCTTTTGGTCGTTCTCTTCAGTGACCTACACACTCACCTAATAAATCACACAACCTAGACATCTGTTGATTCTGTAGAATATTGAAGTCATTCATGGATGCTCGGATTTTCTGAGAGTAGCCCAATGATGGGAGGTGTAATAGAACTCTCCGGGATTTCTTGATCCGATTCCAAGATTTCTGAAATTTCTGCACAAAAGAAGTGAGAAAACAGGATGAAGATTACATGGTGCAATAAAGAAGACTTTAAAATATGCAAAAAAAAATTAACACTAAATAGTGGGAATTAAGTATAATCAATAATTCATCCACTACATTAGTGGACATTCAAGTTCCTCAATATGGTATTTTGAGATATGTGGTCTGGAAATATAATTCCATATCACATAGAGAAGAACTTGTCACAATTTATTTACCACTTGTGAAAAGTGGCGCAAGGTGGGATTTACAAACAAAAAAATAAAATAAAATAAAAACCTGAAAGAAAATAAATAAAATTATGAAAAATGACAAAGTGAGGTAGAGAGCTTTCATGTTTTTTGTTTGTAAGAAGAGATGAGAAAATAGAGATTCATATTCATGATCATTCAGGGCGGGTTCTAAGCCAGAGAACAGGCCTATACTAATAACAACATTGATCTACCAACAATCCACCAACCCACATCCCATCGTATGCTGGGATGTACACAGCTTGTACTTCAGCTTTTCTAAGCGTGTTGCATCATGTGTGCAATGTTGTCCTGAAGGAATTATTATTTTCCATACCGTGGTTGACCCTGTGTATGATTAGTAGCAGCTTCAAAATATAATTAAATTGATACAAAGCAACGACATAGCAGGACTTATATATTTTTTGTACTGCTGTAAATGTAAGACATACGGCAAGATAAAATAGGCCCTACAAACTAGAGCTATTTCACCCATATCAAACGCAACAAATCCATGAGCTTCCAGGGCCTTCACCCCCTCGACCCCCAAGAGGGATTGACCCCTGCTAGCAAGGATGCTGTGCTCACTACACACGTGTATGATAGTGACATATTGGCAATTACTAATATAAGAAGTGGAACTTGAACTAAATTAGTTGAAAACCACTGGGTTAAAGTTACACATTGAAACAATATATTTCTGTTGTTGCAATGTAACCTTGGTGCTGAATCTGAAGCCAACTGTAACTGATAATAAAAATCGTACCTGTGTTTTTTCCCTGAGCCATTCCAACTGTTGTTTTCTACTCTGCTTTAACTGTTTACGTATCTTAGCCATCTTGACATGCATAACCCATGAGATAGCAATCACTCCAGCAGCCCATTTCTTCTTTCTGTATTCCAGATATGCCAGTCTATCCTGGTACCGTCTCCATGTCGATTGGATTCTCGTGGCTGCGACATGCTCTCCGTCAGGGCCAAGGTATCGCCTACCTGGTCTTCTAATGAGTGCTTGAACGTCCTCTAGGTTTATGAGTGTATTTAAGAGTTCTTTCTGTGTTGGGTGTTTGTCAAGTTCATATTCAATAGCAAGATCAGCTAATCTGTACAGAAAAGAAGAGTTCAGTGGTGTGAGTGACCTCTTTTGAAAAAAAGTGAAATTTGGTTAAAAAAATGAGAAAATCACCCCCCCTAAAATATGAAAGAAGCAGCTACATTTTTTGCCTCTAAGAAATTGAAAAAAAAAGAAGAACTCTTCATAAGAAATATCACATCCCATAGTGTTGTCTTGTTATAATTGAACAATCCGTCTACATACTTGCTTGATGCAGATGTAAACGAAGTACACTTTAGAGCCCACCAAAAACTTGACCCAACTCCCAAAGTAAAGAATACTTGATCTGAAATATCAATTAGAACATTCAAAATCTGTATGTGATGAATAAGCTGACAAAATGGCTGTCATTTTCTTCTGTTACTACAGGGTGGACCAATAAAAGCGTTATTGAAGTTCAATATCTCGTAACTTGAAATTGGAAAACAATGTTTATATATATTCATAAACTATGGTATCTTGTCCATGTATGGTGAAAATTTCATGTCAAACAATGCTTGCATTGCAAAGTTATTGACATTCGCGCAAAAACCGCAGAATTCCACTTTGTCCAAAGCCGGGAATACTTTAATCTAATGTTCACTAGAATCATAATTAGGTCTACAATCAGCATGGTTTTTATTATCTTTATGACGTTGATGCTTATCATCAATGTATTAAAGGTGCATATCATTGACTGAGAGTACTATTGACATGCATCACAATAACATAAGTATGGTGTACTTCCATAATAATCTAAAGAATGTATTGGGCACAAAGTAAAGTTCAAATCGGCAAAAGGCAGTGCATGTATTTGGACGTTTTCATTTATAACGTTGGTTTGTAAGGCGGTAAGAGGAGTAAGTCCACAAGTCGCGAGACAACATTTATTGCTAAACGTTTTTTTTAGAACTGGTAGCTACGCGGCCAGCTAAGCTAACTCTGTAAATAGTCTGTGTAGATGGTACACGTGCATTAGGAATGACTTTC
>JXSR01S002365.1:42158-54036 GCA_000969725.1 Ophiothrix spiculata
GTTTTTTTTAGAACTGGTAGCTACGCGGCCAGCTAAGCTAACTCTGTAAATAGTCTGTGTAGATGGTACACGTGCATTAGGAATGACTTTCCTAATGCACATATCTACAAAGACTATTTACAGAGTTAGAACAAAGTTTCACCCCTTTGGTACTGTTTTGAACAGGGAGATCTGCAGCAAACATTGCTGCTGTAAATGCAGAACTCATCCTAAGATGAGTTCTCGACGCAAGTTCCTTCATCACATTCTTTAATCTAATCAGTAACGCAAACCCAATCAGCTAATTAAGACAGATATTATAATTATAACCAATATTCATTCATTGTGTGCACCCATGTAAACTTGCCCCATGGACAAACATAATTTTGACTCTTTTTGCGCATATGGCAATAACTTTGCAATGCAAGCTTTGTTTGACATGAAATTTTCACCATACAAGGACAAGATACCATAGTTTATGAATATATAAAAAATATTCTTGAATTATTTTTCAATTTTAAGTTACGTGACATTAAACTTCAATAACGCTTATATTGGTCCACCCTGTATATTGTCAAAACAAAGGAATATGCACGAAGAATTGAGTCTTGATCTGAGTGAAGTAATGCAAGACTAAAGAGGCAAGTGACCAGCGTACTGACCCCAACGCCTCTTACTCGATTATAAAAACATAACCTTACCTGTCCCCGTAGATAAATGCTACAGGTACAGCATAGCTTGCCAAGAACTTCTCCAGATGTTTCAGCATGGTGACAATATTCCCCCAAGATAAACAATAATGTTGTTTGAATGCCAAGAAGTCTTTGTTGTTCTCTCTCACTTTGCCGTGTTGGACGGAGAATCTGTGATGTAATTGCCTGAATTCACTGGCTGGAGTAGTAGGTGGTGGCTGAAAATGGAACATTTTAGAACAGAAATTAAAAAGCCTGAAAATGAATACATGTTTTACTTACCTATCAAATACCTATTTTCTTTCACATGCCGTACGGGTGGGTGTTTGTATGAATCTACAAAAACGCATATTCAGTGGTGATGACTATTTCAATGCATTTTCAGAATATTAGTACTTAAACAAATGCTCAAAAATCCTGGTTAGTTAAAGTTGATATTTCCTTGTTAACAAGGGTTGGCCAAAATCATGTGATTATAGGCGACCCTGTAGTTTCTGATTTGATTTTACCCATCAGCCCAGAGTACTAGTAACACTTACAACTAAGTGACTGGGTAAAAGTTTTTTTTTTTTTAATTTGACCAATTTTAAGCCAACTCAAAGGCATTTTCACTTATAACATATGATTAGCACATATGCTAAAAGTCTGCACTGGTGGAAATATGTTGTATAAAGTATATGCAATTAATACGAGGGTCATTAAAAAAGTTCTACCAGTTGTATCATAACTTTTGCTCTGTTAAAGGTAATTACTTGAAAACTGACACAAATATAGCTAAGAATGTCACCTACAAATGGTGAAACAATCATATCGATATCTTTTCTAGATTTCTGTAGGTTACCTGAAAACCACAGTAAGGTTAGGGTACACCGGAAACGGTAAAATATCTAATGACATTTCACCTGAAATTATATGTGCGGCTTATGTATGAAAAACCGTCTGTAAACCCAAAAGTTACGTAGGTTATTACAGAATAAATTTGATATGAAAGTGTACCTAACAGACCAACAAATCATTTGTCACTGATAAAGTAAACTTGTTACAGACATGAATTACCCAGAATCCCAAAATTTGAAAGGATGTCCTGTACCCCCTCAGGATTACGAATATCAGCATAGTGTGTTTCTCTGTAGCCTGACTTTTTCAAGTGCGTTTTTATGTAAAAAGCAACAGTTGAAGTTACTACACCACATTTTTCAGTCAAAAACATGAATTTGGTTGCCTTTGGTATCTACCATGAAAATATTTTGAAAATAAAGCTTAACAATGCTACCATTTTGTATCTTGTTTTATTAAGGTCAATTTCGTCGTAAACTATGTCTTTGGTGATTTTGATATTATTGCCGGAGGGGCTATTTGTTCCTATTATTGTTATCCTTACGAATTACCATTATTTGCAGTCTGGGTCAGTTTTTTTAATCATCCCGCATAATTGTATGTTCATTCATATGTTTTACAATTTTTTTACTGTATAGCAATACTACATGGCTAGATTATGGCCTTTTCAATTCACTGTATTTGAGCCACTTTTAAAAATGTTGCACTTATTTTGACCGTTTCCGGTGTAACAAAACCCTCTGTGGTTTTCATAAAACTTACAGAAATCTAGATAAGATATTTATATGATTGTTGCACCATGTGTAGGGGACATTCTTAACTATATTTTTGCTAAATTTTAAGTAGCTACCTTTATTAGAACAAAAGTTATGATACAACAGGTAGAACTTTTTGAATGACCCTCGTATATGCAAAATCAAACACAAGACTTACCAGAGGACCATCTTTAACAGGTACCAAACTCAATGACTTTCCAGATTTGGCAGAAGCAGGTTTGAATTTCCCAGAATGCATAGAGGATTCAGCCCAAGTAAGCTTATCGCCATCTGATGATGCAGTAATCGGCCGCATCTTGTCGAATTTGGAAGGAACTGGAGAGGAGTCTTTGTGCTTGGTTATTGTGTCTAAATCCATCTTGACTTGTGCAAGGATACCATCTACAGAGGTAAACAAATATGATCAAATAATGACATATATATGGACAACAAATAGGTACAGGTTTAAAGATTGACAATTTTTAATTTTGTAATGGGTTGTTCAGAGTAGTCCAACAATTTTCATTGATTGTCATTGCTTGTCTTAGACTGTTATTGATGTTTGAGCCAAGACGGAAGCTTTTCAGTGGGACATTTGGAAGGGGTTGAAGAAATCATTTGGAATCACAAGTCATGATTCAAATATAAATGTAGTATAATATACAGCAGTATGCAGAATATGATGCATCGGACCCCTATCATTATGAAAACAGAATATGATGCATCGGACCCCTATCATTATGAAAACTACTAACAGGAGCTGGCTGTGCATTTCCTTATAGTTTTGTGTCACAACTCTCAAAATGCTTTTCGTCATTGTCCTTGCATCACTTTCTAAATGTCGAAAAACTTCCATCATGAACTGGTAACAAGCCCTTAAAGTACATAAACCATCACTTACCACCTGTCAAGCCAGTTCCCTTGTGATCTTTCTTCTCTCTTGGGTCATACATGGTAATCAGCTTCTGTCTTACGGGGTTGGGGTCAAGGGTCAGTTCTGCTGCAGGGGGTATTAGTCCTCTCTCCATTAAACTAAGAATTCCTTTGCGAGCATCCTTTTCTTGAATTGGTGGAGGAATAAGCTGTAAAAAAAAACATACATATATATTACAATCTAAAATGAAGAAAGACTCCCATTGAATAGTACATATATTCAGCAAATGGGAATAGCCTGTATTTGCATCTGTTGGAGTGCTCATCTATCTTTTGAATTGGACCAAACTTATTATATTTGGGTGATGGCATTGCCTTGCCATCCTTCACTACAGTCTGCTACCTTCCAGCGTTGACGTTTGACACATGTGTCGAGAGCAGCACATGAAGGCAAGTATCTTGCTCAAGGACACTACACAAGCAACCAACATGATTAAAACCTCTCAATACTCTATTATTAAGAGTCAGGGACTTATACAGCTAGGCCATGCAAATTTAATCTATGCAAAATATCAGAAGCTTTGGAAAATCTTACAGACTGCAATAAGTTTAATTAGGAGAATTTTGATGATTCTCACCAATCTTCTGACTTTGATGATGAGACACTGAATCCAAGTTAATTGTAGTGCTCAATTGTCTTAATAAAATTTAAGGCTTGTTTCAGATCTATCTTGAAATTTCGTCCCCATTATCAATACACACAAGATAAACAATCATTGCAAACAGGGATAAAAAGGTCTAAACTACTGAGTGTAACATAGGCTCTTTGGTGAAAATATTGAAAAACACTTTAAACACCAACATTTTCGCGCTCAGTAATTTTTCAAAAGATAAGATAAAAATCGAAAGTTTGAGAAAACCCTTCCTAGACATTTGTTTCTAAATTCCAAAAAGCAAAAAAGTTCAAAATTTAACAAATGCAAATTTTAGTTAGGCTTTCCAGAAATTTTGGGGGTAAAAATATGCTTTTTGGTCAAAAACCGATATCACCAATATGTTCAGGGGGAAAAATGTAAACTTTATATGATTTATGCAATTGGTTTGAGAGTTAGAGTACAAAAAACGTTTAAGCTAGTTTAAAGTCTACCCCAGCCTTAAGGGTACGAGGAATCCATATGCTCAGGAAAATGTGAATCCTAACTATTTTTCAATAATGAAAAGATAAATAGTTTCCACTGCCTTTGCGGGGACTCGAACCATGGATTATGGCGGGGTTAGTCATGCATTACGAAGCGAGAGATCTACCGCTGAGCTATCAAGGTAGCGTTGAGATTGTGAACTAAAATCTAAAACATAAACATTAGAATGCTGTATTTTTCTTTTGTTTACATAAAAATTGCAATTTTTGTCTTATTGGAATGCTCAATTTGTAAGTAAATTATGCGAATGCGTATATCAGACAAAATGTAGATAATGTAGATACTTAAAACAGGCAATTCACAGGGCAAACTAAGAGTCGTAATTCACGTCCGGATTTTCGGGCAAAACAACCCGGGTTTGTTACATTATTATTCAAAATCAACTCAGCATATTTATAAAATATTGTTTGTAATTCAATAAGAAGTATCAAGCCTACAATCTGTCAAAATTTGAAACCAGTCGAATTGTTCGAACATCATAAAATTATGAGGATTCGGCGAAAAAGGGTCAACTTTTTCGAAGTAGTCTTTAGGCGTCATTTTGACCTTGATAATGGACGTGAAATCACTAGTAAAGTTATATGTATAAACTAGAGACTCTATTCATTATGTACGCTAAAAATTGTGATATTCTGATGGGTGCAGTAAACATGACATTCAGCCGAGCGAGACGTTTTTAGGGACTGTAGCCTTTAGGTAGGTATTTGGTGAACAATTTAACATACTCACTTTCCATACTTGAATGAAGGGTCTTCACCTATATAAAGCAATCGTAGAGTTTCATTCTCATATCTTGGGCCGAATTAATGCTACAGACAAATATGTGTCTAAGAGTGACCCATAGAAACATATAGGATATTTATTTTTGTTAACAAAATATTCCATTAATTTAGCACTTTTTTGACCACATCTCTTTGACGAAACATAATATAGGGGAGAACAATTTACAGGGGTTATGAGAAAAATATGTGCTTTCATGTGATATCAAAATCTCCAATTTGATTTTTTGAGTGAAAGTGATTGGAACACCACCTTTAAGTATTACAAACAAGACATAATTAAAAATGTTAATGCTAGGGCTTTGCACCCAAAGATATTCCCTTGCCCAGGAGACAATCACTTAACTCTCTTAATCCCTATCAAGAACACTTTGTTCAGATGGGAAGAACCATTTGCTCTCATTGAATTACTCACACATAGAAGAGACATTTGCTCTTAATTTGAGCAAATAAACTCAGAGCGAATGCCTCTCCTGTGAGCGATATCTTTAGATGTAAAGCCTGGGTCCTTTATCTACAAATTTAAAGGCAGGCCCTTTAACAGAAGTCTTCTAAATTTGAAGCCAGGATATAAATGAACTTACCTGTGGATCTACTCTATTAGCCTTTGGCAAAACTGCTAGATGATCCACAGTGGAGCCAATGATGACCTTCTGTGGTGGAGGCTAATCAAGAAAAACAACAGTACAGTTATTATTAACAGAGAATTATGAGTGATACATATGAAAATCTGATTTTTTTCTTCAAAATTATGACACAGCACAATAAAGGAAAATGGGTAATATATCATCATTTCAATTTGGAATGTTGTTACAAATTAATTGTGTGTAAAAAGGCCAAATTTTGATCCAAATCCCATCATTATTAATAATCTGTTTTTTAGATACAATATTCTTTGAAACCAAAAGAATTTTCTACTTTTATTGCCCTGTAATTAAAATTTGATATTTCTGATTCCAACTTATTCCCCTTGCTCATGTCACAATTATTTTTCAATTATACTTTTAGATTTTGAATATTTTTTTTCAAGTTTTATTTATAGCTATTTGTCAAAATCAACTCTACCCTATCTTGAATGTACAACACTATCATACAACAAGGCTACTATTATTGAGTAAAATTTTATTTGATTTGGTCAAAACATAAGTATTTTATTGCAGTCTCTAGATGTTTTTTCCTTCATTTTATGTCAATTACATGTACAGTGGAAACTCGGTAACACGAAAATACATAACCCGTAATACCGCGTAACTCGAAAGGAACTTAAAACCCTGACTTTTTTTATCATGTATTTTTCAAGTTTAACATGAAAGAAATAGTACGAAATCCGCTGAAGTCGAAAGCAAGTGACAACCCCTACTGTACATTTCACATTGCGTTCCCGAAAGATAACACGAAAACTCTCTACGAGGAGTATAATCGCCATAATATATATCTTATACATACGTTTTAAAAACATTGATGTTTAAAATCATCGCAAAAACACCCCTACTTGAAAATCGACGAGTCTGGTAGCTAGACTAATATGGACGATTTCGATGTTTCTTGGCACTGTACGGCTTGATTTAAGTTAGTAATTTTTAAGTAAATGCGGGGAAATTTGATGTTTTAAGTTAGCAATTAGTCCTTTAATGCAATATTACATTGATTCATGCCTGTCCCTGAGATTTTTCTGACTTTTAGGTTTTTAAGTAAGCTTACAGATGCCACATGCTATAAGCCAGTGCAGTATCAATACCAGTATATGCAATGCATTTGATTTTTATTGGCGGCGATCTGTTATGGTTTACTCGAAATTTGCTTAACACAAAAAGCACATTCTTGGCCCCAACGATTTGGTGTTAATGAGTTTCTACTGTAGATACAAATGACTTGACTGACCGACCTACCTGAGGTTTCTTCCTTTTATCTACAATGAGGGGTAATGACACACCATAGTTTTCACTCAGAACCTTCCTATTTTGATTACTGGTTGGGTCTGTGATTGCTTTCATTTTGCTCTGAAATTTAGTCTGCAATGAAAAATGCAAAAAATAATTGAAATCAGACAAGTAGGTTTTTCCAATGTGTGGCTGTTCCCTTAAACAATTGCAGTAAAATTTGCTTGGAAAGTAAACCTAAACCAGGGAATCTGAACTAGAGGCGCACGAGCCAAATTTGGCGTTTTGACTACATTACAAATTAGCACCTTTTCTCTCTAAAAAAAAACCCAAATACATACATAGAAATACACTGACTCAAAAAGGGTGAATATGGCCCATATTTTGAACTACCGGTATGTTGATTCTCGGCTTTTGATCACACATTATGAACTTTTGTAATTACCTCAAAGTTATGGTGTTTGGGATCATTCCTGACAATGTGATCATATGTGATTCCAATTTAAAATCACCCCTCCTTCTTTAATAGCTAGGACAAAATCTCAGGTGTGGATCTATATGAATTATCAATCACATTTCTCACTTATTTGGCAGTTATCTACATCTACAAGAATGACCAGGGGTGGATTCGGGGACTGAACCTCTTGCACCTTGCTAAAAAACAGGTAAAATTAACCTTTTTTTAAATTTTGTGTCAATAAGCACCTCAAACCCAAAAATAAAGTCAAATCCCCTCTTGGGCTCTCCTTCACCACTGCCACCACCACCATCGTAATAAAAGATCCAAGTCATGCCAGTATGATTATCTCAGTCAAAAATGGGAAGATCATCTTCCCATTATCTTCCCAAGTCTGTGTTATCTTCAAGATAAAACAGACTTGGAAAAATTGTGAACAATTACGGACGTGCACCAATAAATCACTTTAAGTTTCCTGTATTGTTCTGATTTCTACTAAAAACACTGAATATTTGCACCTGGTGTATCAACAATCATGAAAATTCAACTTGGGATGGGGTAATTAAAATTCAATTCAAAGAATAGAGCACTGAAATCCTACTTACTGCTTGGCCAGGCGATGGACCGAATGGCCCTCCGCCTCCTGATGGTTCTATGGCAGTGAACCGCTGGCTTAGTTTTCTGCAATGACAAAAGGAAAAATGCTCAACATGGTCTTAATTTCAAAAATATGATATATTTAAGGAGGGGAGACTCATGATCAGTGTTTGTCAACGGGTCCCTCTTGACGTCACATTTATTCACCAATAAATGTTGGTTCAGATCTGAATTAGTTGAGTTCTCTTTGAAGCCATGGATCATATTCACTTTAAGGGGTTTCCTCACAGATGCAAAATCTCTATTGATTTTCTTGAAATTTAGTATTTGGTAGATTTATTTGTGCTGATACCGAATCAAAAATTAAAAAAATATAGGTCACCGTGCTCATTTTTAAGATATAGACCTATTTTCCAAAAAAACAAAACGATTGACCACATTATTATGTTCTCAGCTGACCGATTTCCAAAAAAATCGGACAGGGATATCGGACAGAAAACAAAATATCAGATTTTGAACATAATAATGATAAAATTGGATGGATTTTTTCGCATGATACTCAAAGATATTGATCTCGCTATGAGTTTTAGAAATATCGAGCTCGACGCTGCGCGTCTCGCACGATATTTCGTAAAACTCATAGCTCGACCAATATCTTTTTGTATCATGCTCAATCAATCCAATTTTATATCGGTATAGGGAAAGCTAAAAAAGTCGATCATTATGTGCTTGTAAAATAGTAAATGCTCCATTGATTTTTTAATTTTTTATATATGTTTAAGCTTGAACCAATGCATCGTATATGTATCGGGCGGATATTACACCCTATTGGCAAAACATCGTATCGGTAAAATCACCTGTCTTTGCCGATGACCGGCGCAGAGCTACTGTGTAATCACTTCCAACCGGCACGAAATTGACCAATTATGAAATAAAAATACTAGATATATTAGAAAAAATCAAGAAAAATCACATTTGATACAAGCAAAAACAAACACTGTCAACGATAAACATGTACATAAAAATTACTTTATGTTATGATTATTCCCGACATTTGACATTGAAACACGCACGGTAACCTCACACCCAGCTTCTAAAGATGATAATTGCAAAAGTGTTGAAAGCTTAGCCCCTTCTCACAAATGTTAAAGGGACTAGCCTAGATTCTGTAAGCTACCTTTTTGATGACAGATTGTTTTACATGAATCGAGAGAACAGTTTATTAGTAATATTTATAACTGACCTACTAGTAGTTTCCCCCGAATTTGTGGAATATTAAAAATTAATTCTCTCTCAATGTCTGCTATTTCTGTGTAGACATTTTTACTTTTCTGGATTTTACTCTACATTTTTGAGCTTTTATTTAGGGCATTTCAGTCTCTTTTTAAAAAAGTTAAGCTGTTTGGTGTTTATTACTTACCTTTCATTAAAGGATTTTGCAGTTTTCCTGAATGACAATTCCTCTAATGCACTGATATCCCACACTGCCTCTCTGTAATAGAATTAGAAATGATTTAGATGACCAGTCACAAAAAAAACCACTTCCATATAGTATATGAGCCTAGGACCTTGGCATTACTTGCTCTAGCTCTAGCAACTAAGGTATCGGTAATGAAGTCATGGGGGAGAATATTTGATTTTCACATTCACAGTTCTAACTCTGGTCCTCTGAAATCTTCTCATCCAAAAATGGTAGAAGATGATTTGCAAATCAATAATTTTTTGCTGTGTGTTTGACTAGTTGAAAAAAGCATTTAATTATAATTTCCCCACATTCAGGATTAAAATTATATAATGGACTATTCTGACTGACACCAAAAATAGGACTGTTCTGACTGATGCCATCATAGGTTGAAAAAAGGTCCTCTATCCTCACGACCTCAGAGGATTTCTTCTGATGAGGACATGTGCTGGATGTAAAAAATTTAAAAAAGGTATGTTAACTTGTGCTGTAAGCCTGTTTAAACATTTTAGTGGCCTAAATAACATTTCTTGGCTTTGACAGGGTGGAATGTTTTTCAATTGCCATTTAACAATATCAACTTTTCTATTTAGGCCCTATCTCACGACAAAAAGTCAAAACAAGTCATGATAAATACACAAAAACAAGACTTTTATTGCACCAAAACAATCTAATTTATGTCTCGTTTGAGCGACTTGTTTTCAGAGACCAATTATCAGTATCTTGTTTTAATTAAAGTCTTGATTTTATTTTATGTCTTGCTTTTCACAGATCAATTAATAATATCTTGTTTTTATGTCTTGATTTCAACGGGTGTTAAATAACTCACACAACATATTTAATTTTCACCTAAACAAAGACAAGATTGAAACCAAGATATTGTTTATCTTTTGTGTCGAATATACTTAGACTGTGGACTACTGAAAGGTTTTAGCACTCTGAACTTTTTTTTAGGATTGCAAATCATCATCTAACCACAAAAGTAACAACCTACAAATTTTCATATAGGTCCAGGTCAATGTTAGGAAGCTTACAAACACCAATCCAACATGCAATTGTACCAGTGATTATCTCCTTTCTTGAATAATTCTGCTCAAAAAACATAGCCATTTGCAGTGTGCCACACAAAATATCTCACCTATCTATATCAGCTGGTTTATTCTGGGACAGCTCTTGGGTGTGTCTGTTCCTACACAAGAACAGGTATGAGTTGCTTTTTCAGGGGGGGGGGGTGGAGGGGATGGGTTTGAGTGTGACTGATTTATTCTGTGATTCAATTGATTTGTTATTGATTTGTTAATTAATATTTATGAATAAAAAATACAGAGAGATGAAAAAAAATCTCTCACCTATTGGGTGCTTCAACCAGCTTATTAGCCCTAGATGCATCCACTGATGGTAGCGTAGTGACTCTGTTATTAACCACACTGAGGATCCTCTCTGACTGTGCCTAATGTTGGAAAAAATAACACACAACATATCATTACATCAGTTGAAAATATAACACAAAGGTTGTGATTTGCCCAAATTAACTTTTTGCAGATTCTCAATCTTTATGCTTGTTTCAAAACACCTATAAAGTTGGATTTTAAGAAAATGATCCAAAATGTCAAAAATGAGTGATTTTTTCTTTAAAAAGTCCATTTGAGGTTGCATGAGTATGCCCACAAGCACTTAAATCAATAATAGTTGCACAATATTCATAGTCTTGACTATAACAGGGGTGGGAGAGTTGACAGACAAAATGCTGAACAAATAGCAACCAAATGGCCAAAATAGGCTGATAAAAGAAAAAGCTGAAATAATGACTACATTTGTTTTTTCAAGGCATAAAAATATGAAATCTGTGTAATTGGTGAACTCTCGCACCCCTGCTATAAAGAAAGCGGTAGTTGCGCAACACTTACCCTGATCCCATCCTGTGTTTTTTCTATTGCACTTTCTAGTGTCCGTATATCAATTATTTCTTTAGTTCCCCCTGTAAGACTCCTCTGCAAAAGCTGGTCTCGTAAGTGGTGTAGATCCTCTTGCACCTAGAAAAAAAAACACACAATTTTTTTTTTTTTTTTAAAGTATGTTACATGCATAATATCCAATAAACTTGGAATTATTATTAAGGGCCCTGTCAACCCTTCGTTTTCTGAAATATTCTATGCTCTGTAACTCAGCAACGGATGATTCAATCCAAATAAAAGTATATATTTCTAGAAGCGGATTTGCATACTGAACATGATGGTGAGGTCCAAAAATCATGTTTTTTTGGCTCAAAATTTAACGGGAAAGCTAATTAAATTTTGCTTTGGTGAAATTTCAAACCATTTTACTTTTTAGAATCTAGAAAGCAATATCTAGGAACGTTTTTTTTAAA
>JXSR01S002365.1:69306-97734 GCA_000969725.1 Ophiothrix spiculata
GAAGAATTATTAACTTCTCTTGTGTAAATAAAAGCTAAATAATCAACCAACCAAAGATTATAATATTCATTGATGTCTTCCAATGTAAACAAAACCATTGAAAATTATAACTATCCACGCTGGTAGACTTGTCAGGTTCAAAGGGTTAATTTGCAATATTTGAATCGTAGGTTTCAATTAATGTATTTTCTGCATTTTTTAATGCTGAAAGCTTACAACATATAGATATGAGTACATCCAATGTCCATATTTATTAGATTTAACAATTAATATTACAATTCACACTGTACTAAAATAATATCAGTACTACTCAAGGTTGGTATAGTGTTATAAAAACAAAATAGAACTATTTTATGTACAAATCTACATAACAGTATATTGTGTGTTATCAAAAAGTGTTCTGCAATCAGTGTAAAATATGACACAAATTGTATCATGGTTTAGAAAATAATTGTATAAATGGAGAGAATAAAGATTAAGCAATATATGACTTAGTTTCATACAACATCTTGTTTTGCTTTGTCATTTTATAGAGTTTCCTGGTATTTCCCAATTTTGTGTAAACCATGTAACTGAACAAATATTTAAATTGAAAATGGTTAAAGGCAGCAAGTCCACTCCCTATTTCGGTTATTACCTGGAAATGCGCTTTACTCCGTGCGAGTGAAAGAGCCTATCTGATGTCGGGTACCAAATTTGCAATCAAGTCGGCAAAGTTTGGCAACCACCCATAGTAAATTCTTATGCCATCTTGCTGCCCTTAACAAGATTCTTTCCTTTATTCTATGTACAAATTGTATAAAAGCACACATTATAATCATTATTATCTTTCTTTGGCTAACAAATGATTGTAAAACCCTAAATACATACATATTTACAGTTTTCTGAATCACACACTTGCAAAACTAAAATACAAAAGTTATATACAATTATTGCACCTTTTAAAGTTGTTCCTATTATATACATCTAAAATCTCTAATCATATGATGTATCAATAAAGAAAGAGATGCTTCCTTCTTTAATACAGGATACCCACACTGCAAGAAAGTTGGAAGATTTTGATCAACTGTGATAAAGTAATTTAGAGATGTAAGACTCCTGAAAATTCTGAATGACCCATTTTTTTTAAAACAACAAGTGGTAATAATATACAAGACATAAGGGTCTGGTTATGACATACAAATTGCTATTAAAATTTTGCTATATGTGTGCTTAGCTGATGCAATAAAATTACAAAATCTTCTCGCCCTCAATAGACATGCCTACCAACAGTTTGACAAAGTACAAACAACACTGTTGGGCACATGTCTTTGCCAAAATGTTGGGCGAAATTATTTCAACAGAAACATGTGTCCAATTGTTGTGTATACTTAATTGATACAAAATTTTAACTCAACTTTCTTGCAGTGAATGGAATAGAAGCAATTGTTGTTTTTTTACACCTCCTTCACATACAAGTCTGTTACTTTCCTTCCCAGTAAACTAATGATCACCGACTCCCAATGCCGGTGATTTAAAAAGTTAGTAGCTTGCACTGCTATTATTGTTTCAAATTAATTTCAGACACAAACTACAAACTGAACGGAACCAATTTACATCCTAAAGGTAAAGTGACAAGCACAGGACGTTAGGAAGGATGCAACACATTTTCCGATCAGTAATCAAAAGTACTGCAACATCATCGCTTATACCCAGAAAGCATTTGTATTTGTCTAAGTACAAGATAATATGACATAGCAGAATTAATGTAAACAATATTGTGAACATGCAGAAACTTTAAGTCCCAAAGCACAAAAAATTACAGGCACACTAAAAAACTGTACAGTAGTACTAAGTACTATTAGGTTTTGATAAAAAAAACATGTTTCTATTCAAGTAAAATGGCACTTCTATGCATAATAAAATGTTTTTTATGAATGTTAATAATATACAAAAGTTTACACACACATGTTAGCAATAGCTCTCAATTATAATACCAGTTAGCTGTGCAATAATTCCTCAGACAAAATCGATCATGTACAAGGTGCACATCAGTAATTATCTGGCATATTCTTTTACATGTTAAACAAAGGTCAAATATGGTAATTTCCCGGCCAAATTAATGAATAGTTCTTGTTCTCACATTCTTTTTCTTCAAGATTATGATGTAACCTTGCATTTGAGGGGAATTTTGATATGGGTTAACCGGTTTGATTTCACGAAAGCCCATTTTAAAGTGGTGTCTGCTACTTCAACCAAAATTGCACAGTATTTCTAGTTAGCGTGTGTAGAAGATAGCAAAGAAAAAAGTCAGCCAAACCATTATAGACTATGGGCATTTTATATGGTCAGATGCTGGGGAAAGATTTAGGACAACATATTTAATCAAAAAACAATGACCAATCTAGGGTCTAATTATATTTTTCCCACTCGTTTTTAGAAACTTCGACAGTGGTTGGTTTTCAGCGCTAATTTTAAAACACTTAGTAGAGGGCAACATTTATTTTGTGAAGTGCATCCTACACTCCAAAAATGCAGGGTACCGGTAACATCTATATACAACGGAGGCCTGAACCCCGGGGGGGTAACTGATATTTGTGTCCGGGTAACCACCCGAGTTCCGCAGGTTCCGAAGGTGACCCTATGTGAGACCAAAAATTGGCAAAAATGAGTGAAATGATACCCTATCTGAGACCATAAATCTACCATATCCGTTCGAATGGATACCCTATCTGAGACCATACCTGTCAAATGAATACCCTATCTGAGACTTTACGCAATTGTGACAAAATAATAATTGCAAGAAATCATTGGTAAAATGTAATTGTACACCATTTGAACACTTTTAAGAAGTGTTTCTAGGTATTTGAAACATGTTTTTGGCAAATTAAGGCACCATTGTCATTAATTTAACAATTTTTTCTAAATTTGATACCATAAAAGACAAATTTGATACCCTATGTGAGACCTTCTGAGTACCAGGTCGATTTTGATACCCTATATTGCAAGTCTCGAGACCTGTCCAGGTCTCACCTTTTTGGTAACGCGGGTGGTTACCCGGTCAGAATACCCAGTTACCCCCCCGGGGCCTGAACCCTGGATTTTCATTTACATTGTCCATGGAATTGTTGCACAATTACAAAAATATTCTGATTCTCCTGATATAAGCTATATTGCAGATCCTGATGCATTGTGGGAATGAATAGGGCTCAAAATTTGCTGAAATGTGAACCCGTTTCATTCCCACAAAGCATCAGAATCCAATAATCAAAGGATCTGCAATATTGCTTATGTTGTTTTTTAATTGATCCTTATTATACCCACTACAAATCATAACCTTATCGTAAAGAAAGAATCAATAAATCGTGTTGTGAAAAAAATAAGTTAACCCTTTAAGCGCCAAATGGTGCAAATTGCACCAATCGTATGATTTCGTTAATAGCTACCTTATCGCAACATTTTTGAAATGTCAAGTTGAAATGCACAACCAATCACAAAAACATCCATATTTTTCAAAACTTTTATTACTGCTCATAAATAAACTTATCAATTCTGCAAGTAGATCATGTATGCAAATAGTAAATCTTAAGACAAATGTGTCATTCAGGGAAACAATCAAATTTAACAAAAGGCAGCTATCACTGAAAACACAAAATTGTTGCCATCGGCGCTCTATTAAGATAATTGGTGGTGCTACTTGTCAATTGATTCAGATCTTTATGCTTTGAACTTGAATAAAAAGAGACCCAGAAGAATGCCATGACGTTCATTTTTCATCAGCTGCACCATCGGATTTTTGGCAGACTTTACTTAAGGCACGTATGCACAGTAGGATTTTGATTTGATTTTGTAGTATACAAAATGTCATACGAAAAGTCATTGCAATTGCGATGAATTCTAGTTTATGAGATTTTTTGAAACCATCGCAAAATATAATGTTGGTGAAACAGGCGCAAGATCATATTTATTGATTTTGATGGTAAATTGAATAAAGGGATACTAAACTGACTCAAGTCCATGCTTCCCAACTGAGGTCAAAGAAAGTATATTTATTGTCCTATAATAATGACTATAATTGCCATTCAAATATCAATACTGGGCAGTGATCATCACTTCTTTTTGATGGGTAAGGCAACGTGGGTCAGTGTTATTTTCCTATATTCAATTGTTGCACAGATAATTATTAAGTGATTGAAAGACAGGTGGCATATAGTTCACTATACTTTGCCTTAACATTATCACCCAACTTTATACATTGCTGTACGTAGATGGGTATGCAGGATCATTATACATCGGCTGCGATTCAGAATGTGCATCACTGCCACTGAATATATTAAACCCATACGGCGGTGGTTGCTGAGAATTAGTCGATACTGAATACACTGGTTCCGGGAATGGTTCCTCGTTGGGGATATCTGGATCAGACGTAGTCTTCTTTTTCTTCTTGCGTTTCTTGGGTTTAGGGGGACTATCAAGGTATGTGTTGCCATACTTGTCGTATGTTAGCCTGGAATACAATTAGAAGGAGAATTGTTTATAAATAATGATTTAAAAAATAGAACAATGAAAAAGAGGACAACCTAGCAGACTTTGGATCAAATTGTTCTGAAAGCTATTTCTATGGGTAATGCAACCATTAAGTTCTGGCTCTAAGTAGGATTTCAGTTAGTATATAGTTTAATGGCTACTTTATAAAATACTACCATAGGAGGCTTTTAAGCATACAACAACAATCAAGGTGGATAGGCCCTGTGTAGACTACATCTTAAATAGGCAGGGGATTTCAGAAATGCAAGCGAATTCAAATATGACTGACAGCTCATCCCAAACCAGCCGTAAATGCAGCCTCTTTGTCATTTCACTTTTTAAAATATTTGCAAAAACTCGGTTCTACACCTCGGTGAACTTCAACTGGTTTGCAGACGTCAAGTTATGGTCCGTCAAAGGTTGTCAGGGAGTAAAAGGTGAAACTGAGATACACATGTTCAGAGATCAGTAAGCAATATATTTCTGTTGATTGTCCCCAGAACATGCAGATATATTCCACATTTCCAATCATTTTCAGTGGTGTGAGAGGCCAGTTAACAAAAACGAGGAAAAGTGTGTAAATTTGGGATAAAAGGTCAACACTGGGCTGAAAATGAATGAAAAAGCTAAAATTTTAGCACATGAACATTTTCAAAAATGAGGAAATCAGCTGAAAAGAGGAACTCTCACACCCCTACATTTTCTTTAAATGAAACTTTGCAGGTGTTTTTAAGTAAGCATAAGGATTGCAAATCAGCTAAAAAATAATTTCTGCAAATTACGACCTTGGCATGTATTTTCACCTGTAGCGCAAAATGAAGTTTGCTGCAATTACGGCTGTTCATTGTTCATTTTATTTTCCATAAAACATCCAAAACAAACAAATATTTGGCTGAATAGAGATGAACAAACACAAATATGATAAAAGGGCCTGCAACTAGGTTCTGTAAAAGCTTAAATGAACAAAATACATGGATATATCTAGTGGTGACTTTTAGAAAAACACAATCTTGTATTTTCAAACAATTTAATGAAAAGTACACAATTTAATTTGTAAAAAGTATCTATATTTTGTAAAAGCTTTTTCCACCAAAGAACAAAACCCAAATTGATAAATTGTCATTTATTTCCTTCCAATTCTTGAGTGTTGGGGTAACCATAAGAATTGCATGCAGGTAGCAAAAGGAAAGGTAAAAAAGCAATAGCCGTTAGTATTCCAATGCCATATACTCTATTTTAAAACCTATTCAGAGCTCATCGATTTGCAACATCAGTTTTAATATCATTCATTGCTAATCTAAAACTAATTGATCTACACACGTATAACAGACATCTACGGTTACAGACCATTTAAAGCCTCTGATCTATTAACCACGTCGTATCAAAAAGCACCGCATGCAATCATGGCAAAAGTTTGATGTCAAATCAATATGATCATGGTGGGTATTCCGATCTTGGTCTTCTTCCCCTTTCAAAAACCAAATTGGAGATTATGATGTCAAAAGAAACCTCATATTTCCATGCCCATTTTTCAATTCCTACTATGCTTTGTTAAAGAGATATGGTCAAAACTATATTGAATTACTGGAGAATTTAGTTTACCAAAATAAATATCAAATAGTTTTCTATGGGGCACTCTGAGAAACACCTTTGCATGTAACATAAATTTGGCTCAAGGTATGTAAATTGAACTTCACAACTACTATTATTATGTAGGTGATGACCATTTATTTCAATATGGGTAAAGTATAATGTTAAAGCTCATCTCGAAAAGAGGGACTTTGCGACAGAACACTTTTCAAGAAACTGGTGAAAATAGACAACAAAATATAAAGAAAATGAGAATTTCCAACAGATTTTTTTGTAGCAAAATGTGTTGCCTTGATCAATTTCAACAAGTGAAGGTGTCATTTTAAAGCTTAGAAAATGCTGTAACAGATGAAGCGATAAAATCAAAATTGATTTTCATCTGCAAAGTACCCCTTTTGGGGTGAGCTATCAATATGTTAAATTTGTCAGAAGATCGGAATACCTACCTTTAACTCAATGTTGAAATTGATTGATTCTAATACAACACTGGGCAATCAAGCATATAATGATACTTAATTCAATAGCAATTAGGCCACAATTTTTGCCTCCAGCCGCCACAGCTTTGATTTTCAAAGACGTCTCCCGTATGCTTGAGTATGCACCTCTACAATAATATTCATTACATGTTTTGTAATTTGTGGCCCAATTTTGCTCTGGTGTGTAAGCTACTAGCTAAATCTGTTAATGATTCATGGTAATTTTATGTTATAATTCTAGGAAAACTCACTCAATGTTAATCGAAGCCAGGTTATTGCAGATAAGTTCAACATATCAAGCTGAGTTTACACATCAAAGTTAGAACAACAAAAATAGAGAAAAACCGTTAAAAGAGGAATAGGCTTAAAGAGAATGTGTTAGTTTGGAAAAGAAATTGTACATCTATTAAATTTGATACTGATATATTATTCTAAACTCCCACACAGCATTCAACAATATCAACCTTATCAAACCACCACTTTTCGAGAATTCCTGAAGCAGAATTAACACTAGCAGGACAAAACTTGCATGCTAATGAGCTTGTAAGTGATTGGTTAAATGAAAGTCCATGTGATCTGATGTTCTGGAGATTTCCAAATGGATTTTGCCTATTGTGGCTACTCAGTGATGCTATGACAAAAGGATCACTGTTGCCAGTTTATTTGCACAATTGTTTCAGTACTTCATTGTTTAAAACTGGTTTCAGGCTTTCATGTCAGTATGTTCAAGCAGCTGCATTGTGAGATAAGTCGATCACTGCAATCCACATTATTAACATGCTGAGCTCATATGCATATAAAGGCTCTGTCACACATCACTATATAGAGAAAAACGCACACTGGCTAAGATACTCCATCCCACTACTGTTTTGGGTCATACATAGTTGTTCATCATGTGTCAGTTACAAGTACGTTCAGTACGTTATCCATACGGTTTGTCCCTTTATCCATACGTTGATGGTCCGTTTGGCACACGTTTAGTATATGAAACTTTTGTACGTTATTCATACATTTGGGCTCTATACGTTGATGTGTGACAGAGCCTTAATTGTCATGCGTTATCAGTCCTGGCTGTCATAAAAAGCTCAATTCATTTTGAGTGTTTTTTACTTGTCCTTGCAACCAAAGAAACAAGATTGCCAGTATCAGCTTAATTGTTTTGCTTGTTGTACACATTGCCTTCAAACGTCAAATGCGATAACCACGACTGAATCTGATGCTCTAAACTAACATTATAATTGGCTGCAATGACAAATATTCAAGAGAAAATGGTTCTATAGTGAAATGAGAAATAGAAAAGTGAAAAAGAAAGGCAAACTGAAGCAGTGAGTTGGTCAATGATATGATGAATGGAATGTTTGTGATAACCCAAAACTGCACCAAGCAAGCGTGATGAGAGTTCATGGTCTATTCTACCTTAATCAGCAGATTCTAATTATGAAGCTAATGCGCCACGTAATGAACATCAAAATACGGACAGGGCCTCGGGGATTTCTTGGGATGATGATGGTCTCATGTTCCTACCGAAAGATAAGTAAAACCTCTATGATCACTGCTTGTGAATGAGAATCAAATACTAGATGTGTATTATGATGATTAAATTATGATATGTCTTGGAGATTTCTTCGGATGATGATAGTCTCATGATTTTGACAAATTAATTGTTTTTGATTGAGAGCTTGATATGAGAGGCAGATATACTTAATGAACCCAAAATACTGATATGGTCTTTTAAATTCTTCTAAAAAATAGTTTCTAGATGAGAAACATGTTCTTTATCTATAATATAACAACTACAAATTCTTGGAAGTATGAACCAATTCAGTAAATAGAATAAATATCAAAATATAGATATAGCCCATTTAATCAATTTTTTTTATGAAGATCTCATGTTTCTACAAGACAAAAGATAAGGTTTTGCTTTTAAGATGATAATTTGTGTTGGTATATTGAAATTTTGCTTAGTTAATGAGAAAATCCATGTAAATAGAGATATTAAATGAATTGCTTATCATAATTATATCAAAGGTTTTGGTTAGTTGTAAAAACACCTGAATTATACAAGCAACACATTAACAATGGTATGACAAAAGCGTCAGTGTTAAAGATGATAAGCCACGTAGCAGACCAAGACTGAGCTGAGTTAATGGTTTAACAATGCTTGAAGAAGTAAATTGTCTCTGATTTAGGTCTTGTGAGGATTTAGAAGGAAGCTATTCAAATGAGAGGTTTTCTAAACAAGGCACAATAAAAAGTAAAATGTTTTAAAATAAATTGGATTCAATATTAATTTCTTACATTCGTTTAAGAGTTAGTACAATTCAGGACTAAATTCCATGAATAATAATTACATTCAATTAGGGAATAAAAACTAAAAACCAACAATCCACCGAGTAATTGTATTTTGCAGAATGGAATATTTTCAATTAAACATTTGGAAATCGAGTGGTTTTACTTTAAAAATCTTTAAGGAAATGTGGTACCACCAATGTGTTAAGAATTGACTAAAAAATAAAAGATAAAATTTAACAAATCATAAATAACTGAAACAAGTGTTTCAGGATGTAATTCCTAAAAGTATGACAAGATCAATCAATATGGATTTATTTTAAATTAAATGATCAATATTTCTAGTTCCTTTGAACATACTTGGCAGCTATAAAAGTGGGAAAAGTAGATTAATAAAATGCTGAGCAGTCAACACTGCAGAACAGAGTGACCAAGCTTCCTGATAGGAAGTGAAATATTTCTAGTGAGTACCATCTTTAAATTATTGGATCTGTAGTCAGAAACTATTTATTATTATGAAATGATGAGCATTTTGGGGATATATATAATAATATAGTTTCAATATGAAAACTGATAAAACTGGCACTAAAGATGCATGCACTATGTACTAATTTGCACCAGTATAAGATATACGGTAATATAAATGGTAATTATATTTAAAGACAAGCATGTGCAGGCAGTTAAATAATGCAAAAAGCAGATAACAATGCACACATGGTTTAATTGCTATAATGAAGGTGGAATGTGGCATACTTAGGAATATCGGATTCCGACCCAGCTGCCTTGTCAGGACTCCCTTCAGCCTCTCCAAGGAGAGATCTTGGAGTAAGATCCTGAGATGGTTTTTCCTCCTTTACAGGGTATAGGTTTTGAGCGTGACCTGTGCCATAATTCATAGAATCTGCCAGATTGTCATCATCATCTTCATCTGGTGGAGTTTTGTTGTCAAGGTTAGATTGGATTAGGAAGTAGTTAAAGCCTTGTATAGGCGATTTGATAGATCTAATTGGTGAAGCCACTTCCTTACGTGATAACGGCTCCTCGTTCTCCGCATTGTCAATTGCTTGGGCTACTTGGTATTTTTCCTGAATGAACAAGAGAAAAATCACAAATGTTTTGAATCACATCTCTTTATCTATATATAAAGGATTAATCAGATTTATTGGGGAGATAACAGACTTTGTATACTGGCCCATATGTAATGGTGGCGTAAGCCATGGAGCTCAAATTTAGGGTATTCGGGTCCACCTGGTTCCCGCCAAAATCATCTCCCGAGATTCAATAGTGCGTAGAGACAAACCGCGCAAATAATACTTTACGCGAATGATACGTCAACCTGTGTGCGTGTTTTCAATATTTACATATTATGACAAGATACGATGCAGCATCAGCAAACACCAAAATACCCCAAATTTGGTCTCCATGCCAAAATAAAAATGGCGACGAGTCTGGTATCTCCCCTGTAAATCTATGGGTTTAACCCTTAAGCTGCGATCATATACAAGTATACGGAACACTGTATTCGCTATATGCTACTCGATGGCACAGCGAGCTATACTTTTTTTGAATAGTGCAGCACTCCTATGTGACCCGGTAGCATCAAAGTCAGGGGTTCGATTGAATCTATACACATGCTCGAATAAAATCGTGCACCATATACCCAAAAAAGTATAGCTCTATGTGACCATATGGAATTTTAAGTATCTAGCCTTCTGAATCTCCTCAGAAAGAGAGGGGTGAAAAAAGTATCATTAGTAGGCCACCACTGAGTCGCTGCCCGAGCAGTGATTTCATTACCACATGTAAACCCCATTCAGACTTAGCACATTTTCAACAATGAGATTTAGTGAGATTTGTATCAGTTAGGGTTATTTTCAACAATGAGATTTAGTGAGATTTGGATCAGTTAGGGTTATAGCACCATAAATGATCTGAACAAATTTTGCTTTAGAATAGAGGAAATTAGCTTACACCCTCTTTTATGAATATATTTAACTAGCTTTATAATAATAATAATAATAATAATCTGGTTTTTGTAAAGCGAGTTTCCTTCAAGATCAAACCGCTCATGTTTTCGCTGCAGGTAGATCGTCACAATCACTTCACTTCATTTAGGCATTTGGCTTTCTTTATCCAAAAGCAGTAAAATTGCTGAGGTCTTGCCTTTTGTTAATTACTATCCAATCCACTACAACTTACAAGGGACAGGGTTTGGTGCTTTTGTATAAAATACCATGATACTCTACTATTAGTTAATCATTTTGAAATGATTAAATACCATCTAGTGGTGTGCCCTCTGATATATCTTGGACATTTTTCCCTGGATACGGACTTGTATTAATCTATAAATAACTCACCCTTCTCATAGCTAACATGATTTCTTTAGGCGTGTCAGGAATAACGGCTGCAATAAAAATCTTCACTGAAAACACAATGTGCTGAAAACAGAAAAAAAAACTTGGTGAAATTAGTGACAGCTGCACATTTATGTTGTTTAAAATGTCGTGAAATTAAAATAATTTATTGAACACCCAGTCTGCACACAATGTGTGCTTCAGATAACAAATGGCCTCAACATATTATACTGGTGTGTGCTGATTACTTCAGCACAAGTAGCTTCATTCCACACCAAACATCATTTCAGGGGAGCTGAACCTTAATCAGCCCAGATGTAAACCATCGCAACCCACATCAGCTGTTAAATTTCGTATGAATTTCCATGAAACACTTAGCAGTTAGTTCCTTGTTTTTGGGAAGTTCAAGCACACTCAAATTTTGACACTGGCGAGTTAAAACTCAGGAACCGGCACAGAACCGGCAGACAACCACTGGTTGAGTTTGAAGTGCTTCCTTAAACATTATGACTGTTGCATTCAACTTATCATATTGAGTTTACCTCAAAGCCAATGATGATCCAGAGTTTTTCTGTTAATGGTTTAGTCCTACCCCACTGAGCTGTAAATGCTATCATGAATGCGTTGGTCACTACACCAGCAAAATTGATGAAATCCATGATGTAAAACCACATGCCTGAAAAAGGGAGAGAAAAGTGCTGATGAAACAGTCCTTATTATGTAAATAATGAATGTTATATTGTTATGTTTGATACTAATGCTTGCCAAATCCAGTAAAAAACTCATGGCGCTTAAGCGTTCGCCTTTACGATGAAAGGCATGATCACAAGTGATTCACTAAACTGGTTTTCCCAAGAAGTTTGTTGTTGTTGCTCCTTGGGGATCTCCTCAGTAATATTTAAATTAAAAGTAATAACTCGTACATGCTGTACAGATTAGTGATCAGGCATAAGAAGAAATCTTATTTCCAATCAGATGACAAGAATCTATATATCTGGTATATAAAACAAATACTGACTGCATTTTCTTAAGGGCATGTTTAAAATCATTTTCCTATGGTTATCATTAAGCCAAGACTATGTTCAAAGCAAATTTAACCATGCCTCTCAAAGTACTATAAAACAATTTAATTTTGCAACAGATTTAATTTTATAAAGATTTGCAAGGAGATAAAATTTGTGAAATTCCTTGCGAAATTTATATTCAACATTGAAGCTAACAGTAAATTTTCTGGAATCTTAAATTTAAATCCCTTCCAAATTGCTTGTTCTAAATTTGCAAATAAAAGGTCCCGCAAAATAAATCCCTTTACAGTACTCACAATTTGTATATACTACATGAGTAAAGAGTTTTAAGTTATATACAGCACGTGGAACCTTGTTAACACAAAATCACTGGGGCCAAAGAGTTTAGTTTGGGTTATCAGGATTTTGTGCTATCCAACTGATTTCACATAGGAAATACTTGCGACCCAACAAATATTTTGTGTTATCAGGGTTTTTGTGTTAACAGATTTTATGTTAACGAGGTTCCACTGTACTACTTACCAATATTAGCTGATATGAGCGAGATAGGTCTCTGGTTGAACCACAACAATCTACTGGCATCGATGCGTATGTCAATAAGTAAAACCGCCAAGGCTATTAGAGGAGCAACGGGATTGGCACATGAAAATAGCTGAAAATAATCAGATACAGAATACATTTGTGAAGATTTTGATTCATCCAGACAGCTAAATATTTAGTAAATATTTAAATCTGGTCATCTGGACATTTACTTTCATGAGCCGCAACCAAGCTTTTTCTTAAGCGGGCACCAGGCGATTTTTTCCCTATGGTTCCCGACTTTTGGCACCTGGTGGGACAGAAAAAATGAGACCCAGACGATTGTATTTTCCCCTACTACAGCGCCTGGGTCTTGCCATGTACAATTTTTTTGTCTCTAGTATGAGTCCATATTTATGAAGAACATGATTGGAAACAGAAGTATTTTTGGAAAAACACAGAGACAATGAAGTGTTAGGAGAACTGCACAGAGGAGGTCATATCATCACTTTTCAGGTAGTAAATAATGAGCACAAACTTCCTCTATTTACAGCAGTCTTGGACCCTGACAACATTTGGTGGAGTCAGTTTGTCATCTAGATTCCTACCCACAAGCTTCTGAAAATATACAGGTGCTTATTATAATGCAATGCAACAAGAGCGGTATTCCTGACTCCATTCCATGTGGCCTCATTACATTTTGCAGAATGTTGTCAATTATGCCTATATATTTCACTAAAATCTTTTCCTGGGAACCTTGAGGTTTAGAGACAGATGAGACCCCACTGCCTCAGGGTTTTTAAACATAGGGGTTTGCAATGTTATTATTTCTTTTCTTTTTTTTTTTTTGGGGGGGGGGGAGGTGAGGTCATTATAGGGTTTAGAAACTGTTTTTTTACAAATTAATGTTTCACAAACTATTTTTCTCCATAAAATGACCTTAATAGCCAAAAACTGACAAAATACACTGGAAAATACACTGTTTTGACTAAACATGGGGGGTCTAACAGAGCAGATGAGAAGGCTTTAAAAGGGAAACTGAGGGTTTTTTGCCTCCTCACTCATAATCTTACCATAAGAAATCCATACATGATGACTTTCTCTGTGTATTCGCCCAATGTAAAGTTGCCAGCCGGTGGTTTCTGATGCTCCTTAGAAAGGAAATAAAAGTGGTCTTTCTTTGTGGAAGCCTCGTCAACTATTTGGTTGTTTTTCCTACACTTCTTGATTTGTTTTTTCAACCATCTGTTAGCAAAAAAGAAAACATGACATATCTTATTACTCAAATACTGGAAAGCACACATTTTACACTGCATTAACAAATAGTAAAAGGATAACAAAAAGGAGAGTTGATTGGTTGAAACAACCTCATGTGATTTCAAATAGTTTTACCATCTTGAGGAAAGCCGTAAAGAGTACTCTTGAAAAACGTGACCAATTAGGGTCCTGAGAGACAATTTTGATTTATGAAGCACCATTTAGGTAATCAAAATCAGTACTAACATATGTGTAGCAAAATTGGACACATTTTGATTGTAGTCTTTAACATGATAGAAACTAAAGCTTGAACCTGAAACAAACTTTTAGTACTTGGTAATATACACTTTCTTCGTGAACAGATTTCTGTTTTCTCAATCTGGCATTACTGATATCTCCAAGTAAAAAAGCAGAATCTGTATTTCTTGTTGTCAACTATGGAATTGAGATATTTTTTAACCAGACTTAGCAGCTAATTGGAGCTTTTGCATATTTAATGGGCAAACTGTTTCTGGCAAAGTTTATTGCACTTTGTACTGGGCTAAAAATGCATATATTTAAATGTTTGCGAATCTCTAAATGTTGCAAGCATGCTTGAAATGGCTAGTGATATAGTAATAAGTCACCAATATTAGCGTCAATACATACGACAGCCATTCCTGTGGGGTAAACACATCCAGTGGACATGAAGAGCACTCATTCTCTTGAATTCTCCTCCGGGGGGGGGGGGGAGACTCAAATTTGGTTTGGATAGGGACATGCTTATGGGAAATTGAAAAGCCAACCATCCAAATACCAGTTTTCAAGAAAAAGGGACGCATTATATACCAAATCTCCCAAATTTTGAGTCATATTTAATAAAAAAAACCAACAAATTTCTGCCCAAATTTGCACTATTTTGGAAAAAAATTCTTAAGTTTTTAGAAAAAATGTCAAAATGTCAAATACCATATTTTGCAAAGAAAAAGAACCAATTGAAATACAGAGAGCCTGATTTTGCTACCTGAATTTGCGGCATGTCCCCATAACCCCTTTTGTACTAAATACCCCCCCCCAGATTCTCCTATTATGAGTTTTATAAAAGAATATTTCTTATGACCTTAATCCAAGATGGATACTTACGGCATAATGATATCTTTGAAGAACTTTGGGACTGGTTTGAAGATCATGAGTGTGAATACTTGTAGAGACAACATAGACATACAGTTGCCATTATCACCGCATTCATCTGCATACCTGGGGCCCAAATTGAAGAGACCATTCTCCATGGTTAACTGAAATTGTTAAATACATGATACATTCATTTACAGCAAGTGTCATTTTAAAGCTGAATGTGTGTTCTTTTTGAATCTGCAATAAGTCTCCAACTGTATGGTATTGATAAGAAACAGCTTCATCGCCTGATTTTGAGACAACCTACGCGCGCTCGTGCCTCTCTATTACTCCATTCTTGTCATTGGTTGCCTGTTGCCCAGAGGATTGAATACAAACTTCTCCTCATCACATTTAAAGCTTTTCATCTGAATTCTCCTCAGTATCTCGCTTCTTATTTTCAGTTATACAAGACCACTTATGCTTTTCGCTCCAGTTCAACCATCAAATTTCATGTGCCTCGCTCCAATAAACAACATGGTGATCGTGCCCTGTCAGTTGCTTGTCCTTAAATTACCTATGGAATGAATTGCCTGTCAACATCTGTGGTCTTGAGCACATTTCTACATTTGAAGTCTCATCTGTATCCTAGACTGTAGTTTTTCCCTTTTATTATTTCTTTAGCACCTTGCCTACTTTAGTAAAAGGCGCTCTATAAATCTCATTGTTATTATTATTATTATTATGCAAATTTAAGCTGGGGCCGACTCTACTGGAGGTGTTTGAAGAGGCACAATGGTACGACAAATTATTTTGTCAAGAAAAAGACATTTCCTATTCATAAACTAAATGAATGATTCAGTCACTGGTATTCTGAAACACTACAGTCAATGCTTACATCTTAATTCTAAATAACGCATATTTTTTCTTTTATGATTACAAGTTTAAATATGCATTAAAAATATGCATGCCGTGTTACATTTAATTTATTCTTGTCAATGAAACAAAAACAAATATAAAATCAAATTGCAATGTTCTTCTTATGGTATCTCCAATATGCAATGTGATCAAAATCTCACATAGGAGGAAATTGGTATTTTTGTGTTAAAATTGAACTTCTATAGTCAAATCAAAAATGTATTGGACAATGTAAACAGAAATTCAGGGTGCAGGGCCCCATTATTTGTAAATGCAACCCATGCCCTGCATTTTGTTTTCATTGGCAAATCAAAAATATATTGGACAATGTAAACAGAAATTCAGTGTGCTGGGCATCATTATTTGTAAATGCAACCCATGCCCGCTGGGCATCATTATTTGTAAATGCAACCCATGCCCTGCATTTTGTTTTCATTGGCAAATCAAAAATATATTGGACAATGTAAACAGAAATTCAGTGTGCTGGGCCCCATTATTTGTAAATGCAACCCATGCCTTGCATTTTGTTTTCATTGGGAAATCAAAAATATATTGGACAATGTAAACAGAACTTCAGGGTGCAGAGCCCCATTATTTGTAAATGCAACCCATAACCTGCATTTTGTTTTCATTGGCAAATCAAAAATATATTGGACAATGTAAACAGAACTTCAGGGTGCAGGGCCCCATTATTTGTAAATGCAACCCATGCCCTGCATTTTTGTTTTCACTGTCCAATAATTTTTTATTTTGTCTAGATATATTTCTAGTAGAAAGTCATATCCTCAAAAAAATGTCAAACATTGTATAAGCATTACTTACACTTCTAAAGAAGGCGATATAGAACAGCGATGAGTAACTATTGACAAACTGGAACGCAAACAACTTGATGATCAGGGCGTTTTCATAAGCTGACTGGGTGCGGTGGTTTTCTGTTAAATGTGAAGGAAAAATTGATATGAAAGAGTGAAGGCTATATCTTATTTGTGCTGCTTTGTACTCAAGTACACTATGTTATATAATTAAAAGGAAAGTACTGCCATTACTAGATTTGTCAAAACTTTAAAAAAGAAAAAGAATCTTTTGATCATGTCATGGGTCCATTTCGATTATTTACAATGTAGACTCACTTTCATTTTTTTTTTCATCTTCTTGGTATAATCCACCATCTATTGGTCTACTATAAACATGTTATAAATATGTAGTTGACATAACAGGGGATATCTATCAGTTGGCACTAACAACTTTAAAAAACAAATTGTGGAGTTGAGTTTCTTACAAATCCAATCAAACTAAAATAAAACCAATTTTTGTAATGATTATATTCTATTTAACACCAACTTACCCCAGTCTGTGAGTTTATAGGCAATTATCTCATAGATCTGAAATTTAAAACACAACAACATTATTGTATTACAAAAAAATAATATAAAGCACAGCAGGTTCAATTCCCGGTCGGTTCACGTCTCCTTGTTTCCTTGGGCAAGAAACTTTACTCTAATGCTCCGTGGTTCGGTAGTCACGTTAAGCAGTTTGGTCCCCTGTGCGAATGCTCCTTCTTGGGGTGCTGCATACAGTGTATACATGGTGAGTCTAATAACAAACTTGGACCCATGTGCATTGTAGGTATACCTGTCAACATTTTCAAATTCTGATGCAGAAGACTTCTGAAATGATTAATGTTTACGAGCAACTGACATATGAGGCCAAAAAGGTACATCCAAAAACTTTTTACGTAGCTTAAAAAAGGTCTCACAAGAGCACATACGACTCATAACGATTTCATACCGGTAATTCAATTTGTCAACAAAAATTGGATTCAAAATATAGTTTTTAAAACATTACCACCATTTTTTTCTGTAATACAACAATACACATTACCACAATACGCATTACCACCTATATAGAAAATTTTCACGCCAGTGGGACAAAGCGTTTGCTTTTTTCAAAAAGCAGGAGATATGGCTACCCGATCGGAAGGTCGAGAGGCCTACCTTAAAGTGGGAGACTCGCCTAAATCGGGAGACTTGACAGGTATGTGTAGGTGAAGCTATATTGCCTGTGACATCTTTCTATAAAAAGATATTTTGTCACACAGGCAGATTTTGAAGTATAGAAAAGTACCTTAGCACCAAATAATCACCAAGAGTTTTAATAATGACTGAATGAAAACAAATGGTGCAAAGTTATTATTGTCATTAATAACTGCAAATTTAGCTATGGTGCTACCTTGGTCGAACAGGAAAAACTCCATTACAAACATCAACTTTATAAAAGTTCAAATAATAAGATATTTTTTCTCACCTTTCCAAAGATCATGATAGAAAATGTATTGAGTAATGATGATGCCACGGTTGCAAAGAGGATTTGTTCCACACTAGAGCTGTCCTCCAATAGAAGGCCTATGATTATCCTGTACACTATCACTCCCAGTGCACTGGCTATAACTAGCAGAACCTGTCAAACAACAATGTGTGAGAAAAAGACCCAGTATTGAAGAAATGCCAAGTATAATCAATTGAATATTTTAAAACTAAAGTTGGTATCAGAGTTGATGTCGTATTGAAGTTTGCAGCTGCGGCAGACGACCAAACATTTGCAATTTTGTCGTAATGTAGCACAACACATTTGTATATTGACGTGATAGTCTGTCTCAATAAAAGTTGAATCTATTTCAACTCAAAACGATGTGTCGTTGCAACCATCATGACAGAGTAATCGATATAATGGCTTGTTGTGCTTGAATTAATATATCGGCTTATTGTGCTTGCCGCAAGATTTGTCAGGTGCGACAAGATTGAGTTTGGGCACTTGAAGCTTCCTGGTCCAATCAAATGTACTCTATAGCCGACCCTGACAATTTACACTACACATGCAAAATATGATGCTTTATGATCATAATGGATGCTTTGAGAAATGATGATTGGTGCTTTGACTCTCTCCATAGGTTTAGAGAGATGACCATGGGTCCTGGCACCATTTTTATTTCTGTATGGAGACAAAATTGGGGTATTGGGTTTGTCCCTAAGTTACATCGCAACTTGTTGCAATTGTAGCGAGTCAAAAACTTTTGCATGTGCTTTAATTGTTTTGACACACTTTACGCAGATATACGCCTGCTGGTTAAATTAGGCGTAACGCATCTTTGATAAGGTCTACACACTTTTACGTGCAACGCATCTTTGATAAGGTCTACACACTTTTTGCAGATATACGCCTGCTGGTTAAATTAGGCGCAACGCATCTTTGATAAGGTCTACACACTTTTTGCAGATATACGCCTGTTGGTTAAATTACGTGCAACGCATCTTTGATAAGGTCTACACACTTTTTGCAGATATACGCCTACTGGTTAAATTAGGTGCAACACATCTTTGATGAGGTCTAAGAAAAGGCACAATAACAAATATACTGCCCGCTTGTGATCGGTCAAGTTTCGGCTTGTCTCAAATGGACTCGAATACCCTCAATTTGAGCCCAATATCTGACGTTGCCATTAAATGGGCCAGTATAGGAAGTCCGGGACCTCCCTCCATATCTATGACTCTCTCTCAAAACAGATACACATTAGAATTACAAAGGGAAAATGGACAATTCAACATCTCCTAAAGGTGGTTTCAGACTAGCTGTCGTTGCGGCACACGACGTTGCGGCATACGACAAAACATCTGCAATTTATAGTTGTCGTACTGTAGCACGACACATTAGCATATTGCCGCAATGGTCTGTCGCAAGAAAAGTTGAATTTATTCCAACACAAAATATCGTGTCGTTGCGACCACCACGACAGGGTAATCGATATATCGGCTTGTCGTGCGGCAAGCAGATGCGACACGGTCGAGTTTGCGCACTTTAAATTTTTGCCTGTCGTATGGTCGTGCGACAGCACGACAGGCTAGTCTGAAACCAGCTTTATACAGGAGCATACCGTTGTTGATTCGTGATGAATCCACAGCTGATATTAAAATTAGCGTGTCACGCACGGCACAGCGTTTACTGAAGTGAGTTTATGCAGTACACATATGTCTGCTCACTGCTCATCGCGAATCTGACACTTATAATAGTACGTGCAAAAGCCTGGTGCTTGGGAAAATTTTAAAACATGAAAACTCTGCATCCGATGCGTATCCGTTGGCATATTTTTATCACGCTCGGGTAGCCACCCTCGTGCGATAAAAATAGATGCATCATTGTTGATTCGCGATGAACAACTATGTGGCGTGTTTGAATACCTAATTTTCTCACTGATGAGACACGTTGAAAGAAAAAGTTGAAAATGATAGAAGCTACTTTGACAAATCTACTGATAACCTTACCATAAAAATCAGAATGCTGAAAGACGTGGCAAACTTGAGGAACTGCCTGTAGAATGGGTAGTACCAGTCTGGTAAATCAGACACAGGATCCTGGGGAAATGATGAGTAGATGATACAATATGTTAGGGTACGTACTGGTAAAATTAGATGCAAATTTCTCTTACACCAGGTCTAACTTTAAACCTGCTTTGTGTGTATACGGACCTTAGAATACCGTAAACTAGGGTGACTTTTAACGACAGGGAACTTCGAACAAAACTTTCACAAGGCTTTTTGCTAATCGCACATTCCTCCTTATAGTGTTTTGTAAAAAATTCCAACCCCAACCATCTCTGGTTAATAGTTTATCAGGTGATATGAGTTGTTCACAAACAACCTTGTCAAAATTTTGTTCAAAGTCATCCTGGCGTTCAAAGTCACCCCACAATGATTTCAAAATTATGTGTGGACGCAGGACAACCATCTTATAAGTCACTATAGATTGGGAGCTAACAGGTCTAAGTTACCAGGAAAAAAAAATTATTGGCCGATTTTACAAAAATCCACAGTAGGGGTTGCATTCACAAACAATAGGCCCTGTACTCTGGATCTTTGTTTACACTGTCCAATAAATTATTGTTTGGCTTATAAAACAGCAAAGTGGTAAAGCAGTATGTCTTGTCATGTGAATGTAAGAAAGTTGTATCTACGATGGCTGCTGTATGTTATGTTTAACACCTTGTCCATTGACTGCAGAAAAAACCTACAAAAATGTTGCACATGTCAGTGACGCTTGAAATAGATCTACATGTATGTGATATCATCAACCAAAGAACAAATTCAAGAGCCACTCCAATTCTGTGACTTTGTACAGTTTAGCAATTCATTAAAAGTTGACATGCTAAAAGGCTTCACTGATAACTTTGTGTGCAGCATATAACAGGCTACATTGGTGTGGTGTAAGATTTGGCAATCACTTGCTTAAAATACAATTCTAAACTTGACAAAACGTGCAACCAAGAAGTTACCATAGACTGGAGTCGGTTAGATCATGTATCCCATTGTACCAACTATGTCGTACTTAATCCGATTATTGCTAACGCTATTCAAACGCAAATTAAGTACGCTTTTGTATTGATGTCTCAGAGCACATATCTAATCAATAGACTCGATTAGTCGAACCAATGTCCACTACTTGTATTCATGATCTAGTGTAGTCTGTTTACCGGAATGCTGTTATCGACCTATTTGATCACAGTGCATTTCGTCATTTGTACGCTTACAGCCACATTTTTTTATTATTGTGTAAGTTGCAAACATATACCGAATGGACAAGAGCTATCCGCTTCAATTACAAATATCTTAAATGTACGCTATCGTACGCTAATCAGTTTGGTATGAAAATTCTTGTAAAACCATCCTCTTTTCATGTATTCTGACCACAAAGTGCCCTGGACTGCACTTTTGTCATTTCTTTGTTTTAAATCATGCTTCTTTGTGTCATAACCGGATTAAATATAACATGGTTGTTTTCAAAGTTAACCGCCAACACGCTATAACATAGGAAATTCAAGTAGGCTGTATTGATGGAACAAAAGAAATACCGATTATCCTTGAATAGCTTTTCTCGAACCGACTCCAGTCCATGATAACTTCTTGGTGCAACGTATGCTAACATACAAGACTCTATGGTTGTGGTAGTTTGTGAATGTGATTGGCAAGATACATGCATCTGAAAGCTTTTCTGTGATTTTTGCACTGTGTGACTTTCAGCAATTACAGGACTTTAAAGGACCATACAATGCACAGTATGTCAACTCTAAGCTAACAAGCTTTGCAGATGTTGTGAAAATACAATTTATAACCAATCATCAGCAGGGGTTAACATCAAGCAGGATATCAGTCGTCAGATAATAATAATAACAATAAGGCCAAAAAAAAGGAACTCTGTCTCAGGTTCCTTAGGCCCAAAACCCTGCGCCTTATACAACTGTTTCAAAGCGCTGCTGCCTATTATTACGCTGCCGTCAGCAAACCGTCACAATCATTTCGCATTCACCTAGGAGTCACTGGCAAGGCGTGCACCCTATCTGCACTTAGATTGTAATGTTTCCCATTTCAGCTTCCCAATAACGCTCGGGTAGACGAAGCAATGAGGATTAAATGCCTTGTCCAAGGACATTACCCGTTGGCTGTAGCGGGGCTCGAACTCACGACCTACTGATTCGGAGTCCTGCACTTTTCCACTAGACCACACAAGCTCCACAGATACAACTCAGACACCAACTGCTGAGGAAGGAGAAAGGTTTCTAGGAAAATTTTGACCAAAATGTGACTGTTGATGAATGGTTTTAAATTATATTTTCATGTCTTCAACCAGCACGTATAAATCTCTTCATTTTGCAGATATTGTGTGGTTTTAATTATAATTATGATCTAAATTCAGGCCTACTATAAAATATTCTATTCCTGTGGAAAATCTAACAGCTCAGCTTTTTGCAATAGAAGCAACTTTGTTTTCTAAATTAAGCAAATTACTTTCAGCTGATTTTAATAACACCTAACTTACGTCTATCATCCTCTTAAGTACAATGAACACAAAACGATAAATAAACAATCAATAACAATGAAATCAACAGGCTGGTTTGGTTCATTACATATTATACAAATCTAACAAAAACAATTTAATGTTACATCTGGAGTTAGACTAAGACAACAGGCAGGGAACAAAATCACTGAAAATTCTTTGTTTTTAACACATGCAAAAATACATATCAACTGACACACTTTTTTAGAATTATACATCACACAAGAAACATATGAACATTCTGTATTGTTCCTAAAGTTGTTACTGTTCCAAAGATGGTCCAATAATAATTCATACATGAGTGTGATGGATTGTGTGTAAAAAGATGGTGTGGGTAGTATGACATAGTTAAAAACTGAAACTAAAGCTATCTTGATCTTATAAGTCTTTTGCATTCAAGAAAATAACCTTTTTAACCTATTAACTTATGAAATTGTTGTATTTTTATCTCCAGAGTGACAATGTTTGGTATTCCGTCCCCAAGACAAGTGTCCATCTATCTATACAGTTACAGGTCTTTCTATGGTTCCATAAAATTTAGGTCTATTTATTCCTTCAATAGAGGGAATAGTGGTACCAAGGGCTGGACATAAGCACCGGCCCGGGAGAGGATGGCGGGTGATTTAGATGTTTGTCGGATAAAAATAGAAATATGCCTACCCGATCGGTGGCTGAATTTTTGTCCTGTCTACAAATGTTTGTTGAGTATATGCATATACTAAAGAATTTCTTGTCAAGCGGGTAACAATACTAACTTTGAAAATATTATCTGCCTGACTATGGGCAAAATAGATATTTATTGGAGAATTTAAACAGAAATTCATGCAGGGGTGTATTTACAAACAATAGGGCCCTGCACTCTGGATTTTTGTTTACACTGTCCAATAATTATTGTTTGGCCTACCAAAAATACCAATGTCTAGCACTGCTGGTACTCTCTTCCATCTGTCCCACCTCATCATATGAGTCCAAGAAAGTTGTATCTGCAATGGCTGCCTTATGTTTTATTTATTTAACATCTTGTCACTAGAGTGTGATAAATTGCTCAAAATGTCCATGTCATATGTCAGTGGCTCTTGAAATGGTTCTTCAGGTTACACCATCACTTGAATAACCATTTCAAGAGCCACTGACCCAAGACTGGAGATTACACAGTGTGCAATCCAAAATAATGACAAATGGCAGCTATTGCAGATACGACTTTCTTGCACGCACGTGGTGACCTGTGTCAATCTATATACTTACAGGCCTCTATTTGGTCCCATACAATTCAAGTCTATCAGGCTCTCTGTCTTCATATTCGTCAACATCTCCCCTCACCCTAACCCCCCACACCGTGTCACATGTGTCAATCTACTTACAGGCCTCTCTTTGGTGCCATAGAATTCCGGCCTATCAGGCTCTCTGTCTTCATATTTGTCAACATCCCCCTCCCCCTAACCCCCCACCCTGTGTCACATGTGTCAATCTACTTACAGGCCTCTCTTTGGTGCCATAGAATTCCGGTCTATCAGGCTCCCTGTCCTCATATTCGTCAACATCCCATTCATATGCAAGCCTGGCTGTTTTCCTTTTCCACACTTCTTGAAAAATTGTGCCTGAACAAAATAAACACATTTCATGAGATGGAATCATATGTCAAATATCGACCTACCCTTTGTTAAAGGTTTACTAATACTTTGTCATTTACCAATATTGGGAAAATACCGGAAAACCATTTTTTCATAACTTCAACTATAAAGTATGGTAAGCAAAAGTTGCAAAACAAGAAAACCAGGATAAATCTTTAGACATGCCATACATTATCAGCTGTTAGAAAACATCAAGAATGAATATAAGAACTACTGTAAGGCCACATTAATTTAATAGACCATATCGATAATTGACATAATCCCGCCGTTGATGGGGTAAATCCACAGAACAGGACGGGGAATCGGAACTCAGAACGAGGCCAAGTATGATAAATTCACTACTTGCTCTCGCTCTGAGTTCCGTTCCCCATCCGATTCTGTGGATTTACCCAACCAACGGCGGGAGAAGGTCAATTATCGATATGGTCTATTGTTTGTCTCAAAGCTCACCTAAATTTGAAAACCTAATGCGGAATGCAGGGGGGGGGGTTTAGTAAAAAAATTTCTAACTATACCAGGCGTTACACTTAATTGCCATTTTCGCCATTCATTTTCCATCCATTGATATTTACTTGGATATTTACTCGCAGGTATGTTGTATTACTTAGACCATAGATTAAAGAAAGTACAGATAGGAAACTTGTCTATTTGCACCCTAAAAATTCGGCTAAGTTAGGGGATTGCGCCACGCTTGCGCCATGTCTGGACCGACGCTGCATGAGTGCGTAGTAACCCACCACTGTGTTCAGCCTCGCGCTACTATTACTTGACTACAACGCAATACGCATCTTACATTTTGCCGCTAAATTGGGCGTAAGCAAGGAACAGCGCTTGACTGGCTCAATAGCCGCATTCTCAGTCAAATTACCATTCAGTTGCCAGAGTACGACTTACACTGTTTTGATTATGCGATCCATAGGACATGATTTATGTTCTTCGACGGAGTTTTATTTGATGAAATTGAAAAATAAGAAAAAAATAATATAAGAAAAATTCAAATTTCGACAATTTGGTGATGTTAATGCGCATGTTTAAACTAACGCACGCGGCAGCTTTGAGACAAACAATTAAATTAGTGTGGCCTAAGGTATATACAATTTGGAAAAAAATATGACCTGATCATTATTATGATGACAAAGGATACTTACCCCAAAGACAAATGACTAAAGCAAAGTACGGTGTGACATCGGAGTCAAACGAGTCTTGAAACACTCGCAACATTTCTAAGCCAAATTCTGTAAACCTGTGTAAACGAAAAATGATTTAGTTCAGATTATATCAAAAGGAAAAATCATAGGCCACTGGAAACACAACTTTAACTAGGCCCCTGGTTCTTGAATGCCATATATTTTATGCCCGTTTACTTGCTGTTTTTTTTTTGTAATAAATCAGTAAAAAAAACCACATAAGTGAACACAGCAAAGTGATTTTCTGTTCAGATATCTATAAATTTTGGCACACCACAGTAATGCAATGTAATGCATCAACATAAAACTTTTATAAATCGTCATCAGTTGAAGCGATTACCCACTTTTTTGAAAAGGGACTAAAACTTAGCAGGAACACTGGTACTGAGCATGTGTAACTCTTCTGTGTAAGTTAAAATACTGGTTAACTATACTTTGTAAATCTTGAAGTTTGCAACAAACAGCCGATTAACTCGCATAAACCAAAATGACCATGCGGGGAAGTAAATTAGTCCATATTTTTCTAATCATAACCACGTGCCTAATCTTGCTGAATATTCAAATCAACTTAAGTACAATATTTGTCCAAGTGTTAGCAACAAAATTAGCCAAAAATAATACCAAAATCATAAACGATTCATGTACAAAAGTATTAATACGCAGTGATTTGGTTCTAATCAATCCTGACCAATCATTACTACTCTCTTATACAATACAAAACCACCAGTTCATAATATTGTAGAATACAAGTGATATGCTACAGATATCGTAACAGAGTCTGATTGCTTGTTGCATACTTCAAGGTGTATAAAGTATACTCTTTCATCAACATTTACCTTAATCAACAATAATAAGCCTAAATAGCAGTTTATTATGCAAGTCATTAAATTTCCTACAAAACAAATCTGCAGGGTGTATACCGAGTGAGTCAAAAAAACTGCAATAGTTTAATGAAAGCCATATTTTAAGAACAAGAGATATCATGAACATGAAAAGTATATATCTTAATAGATCATAGATTTACCTTTAAAATGGTGAAAAAATGGGGAAAATTAATAAAGGCGTCGCAGAGATACACTTATTTGAAAAGGAAGGCATAAAAACAGCTCTGTCCAAATGTCGTGCATATGTTTTATTAGTGGAGGACACATTTGTCACATTATCTTTTCTCTTTTGTGTTTGGGTGCCTTGAAAAGAGCCGTTTGAGCTTGGTGGCCCTGAATATTCAATTGTCGGTTCAACGTGGACTGGGACACATGTGGCAGGGTATTTCTTCGCAGGCTAACTTCTGGATCCCTTGCCAATGTCTGACGAACGCGGTCGACATTTCTCCTGCTTCTTGCCGTTCGCGGTCTTCCAGGTCTCTCTTTATTTAAGTTATGAACTGTTCCTGTTCTTTTGAATTTCGCCTGAATTCTGTCGATGGTTGATGCACATGGTACACGCGATGGAGGGAATGCACCCTCTTTGAATCTCCGTTTCACTTCTACATGAGATTTGTAGGTAAAATAAACCTCAGCAATTAGAGCACGTTCATCGTCTGTGAATAGATCTTGAGGCATTGTGAACAGTGACTGATTAATAAGCTCTCTCTTCTCAGGCAGTATCCCCAAAAATGTCATTTTGCACTTAAAAAATGCCTAAATTATCATTTATGTGTAAATTAATAAATTAAGAAGAGATTGTCACTAAAGCAATGTAATTGGTTTGTGTTATTATTCAAGAGGTGTTGGCAAGAAATTCAATTCAATATTGGTACTTATTACTCATTTGATGCGTCGACGAAGTATGCTCATTTGGACAGAGCTGTTTTCATACCACATTATTCAAATAAGGATATCTTCGCAATGCCTTTATCAATTTTTACCATTCTTTCATCGTTGGAAAGCTTAATTCATGACCTATTTAGAAATTAATATTATTTGTTCGAAATTACTTTTGTTCTTACAATATGGCTTCCGTCTTATTATTGCAGTTTTTTTGACTCGCGTGGTATGCTAAGAGAGTGTGTGTCTGTTTATAATTTGTGATATCTCACCCTGAAAGGGGGGGGGGGACTTTGCAGACGATATCAACCTTGTTTTAATTATTTCATCTGTTACACCATTTTCTAAGCTTTAAAATGACATCTTAATTGTTGAAATTGATCAAGGCTATCAAATTTTACAACAGAAATCTGCTGGAAATTCTTATTATTTTCTTTATTTTTTGTTGCCTATTTTCACCATTTCTTGAAAAGTGTTCCGCCGCAAAGTCACCCTTTTCTGGGTGAGCCATCACATATAGTATCTAAAGACTTCAATGATAGTGATTGACTTACTCGCTAATAAGAGAGTCTTCATACTCCGGACTGGTGATGTTGGCTAGCTCCTGTCTGTCTTCTGTCAGATTATACAAGGAGATATTCTTCTCCAATTCATCTATCCTATCTAGGCGGTCCTGCTTGGTTTGATCTGAATCTTCTACTCTCTGCAAGTATTCCTGAGAACTGTAAAAGAAATGAAATATAAAAACAGGGGCAACATCATGGTGGGAGGAGGGGCAATTGCAAAAATTGATTAAAATATACCTTTGTTTCAATTTTTTGTTGAAAAATTGAAACTAGATCTTGTTAGTTGTCTGTGCGCTTTTCAGCCTTTATTTTTTTTTGCATGTTAGTTTTCAAAAGCTACGTCAAAAATGTTTGAAAGTACCTTTTTGGT
>JXSR01S002366.1:0-30034 GCA_000969725.1 Ophiothrix spiculata
CCTCCATAAGATTTTATTTGTCTGTCATTTATATGTACTGTTTTATATGGAAATAATAAAGTTGAAGTTGAAGTTTTTCTCTCATATTGTGTTCTTCCACTTTCCCGCTTTGTGGCTATCGCACTGCGTCGAGGAGGGAGGACAAACCTGCAGTTTTGTAGGAGATCCCTCTCCTCAATCTGAGAGCTTTCTGATCATTTCTCTCTCTCACCCTTTCAATAATCATACAGCACATAATATTTTTTCTCTGTTTTACACACTACAGTAGGTCTATGTAATTAGTTTTTATTAGAAATGCTATAGAATAAGCAGGACTTCATCAAAAATAAAAAGTGTATTTCCTTCCACAAAAGGGAATACTAAAGTTATTGCGGGAATTTCCTCGACAAGAGATTTGTTTATTCAGTGCATTCAATCTGAATCTAAATAGGAGGTTAAATATCTGAACAGGAAAACAGTTACTGATAAACAGGGTGCATGGTAAACATCAAAATGTAATGGAACATTTAGGGAATGTCTTTGTTGTCACAGTCAAGATATATCTTGAATATCCCTGATGTGAATAATTAATACCTTAATGGAAACATAAATAGACGTAAGATAGTTTCGCAGACAGACATTTAATACCTTCTGATATAATCTCTCATACAAGCAGACAATAAATTCAGGGAAAGTCGCCGGACGTAAAGTCCGGTGACTTTCCCTAAATTTATTGTTGCAATTTATTATTTCAATGCTTTTAAGATAGATCTAGAAATTAGAAATAAGTGATTGACAAGAATAATGTCAAGGTCGTTACTGATCAAGTTAGTACAAAATTATTTTCATTTCACTAGCAAAATTATCCCCAATTGTCAAATAAAAATAAAAAATCATATTTATCGAAAATATGCCATTTTAAGGCTGCACAATTATCAATTAGATATTTATTGGCCGATATGGGCAATAACAGGGTAACAGTTTCACAATATTTGTATTTGTTTTATTATTTGCCTCTATTTGCGTTATAAAGAGAAATCGGAAAGGAAAATAGGAAAAAACAGGTTATTGTCATAATACCCATTTCGTTCCACTTTTTGCACAAACATTAGAATGAATAAGAACGTACAAACATGCCAGAAAAGTGAGTGCCATACCTTAAAAATGATGTTGACATTTCACAATTAACGTTTTAGGCATATATGCAAGGTGTCTCGTAGGAATAGGCAAGTATTTGACAAATATGTGATTTCATATTAAAGTCCATGCATGCTGCTTCAAGAAATATACTATTAAATAAAGAGAACATCGAATATGCAAATATAAAAATGACATTCGCTACCAACAAAATTAAGAGCAAACAAAAAATAGAACCACTCAAATGGTAGCATATTCATGCTTGATTCAGATACTACTGAGCTTGAAAAGCAGTGGCGTATTTGTATTTGTTTTATTATTTGCTTCTATTTGCGTTATAAAGGGAATATCTATATTGTCACAGTCAAGATATATTTTGAATATCCCTGAAATGAATAATAAATAATAAATACCTTAAGGGAAACATAAATAGCCGTAAGATAGTTTCGCAGACAGACATTTAATACCTTCTGATATAATCATTCATTCACGCAGACAATAAAATTCAGGGAAAGATTACGTCCGGTGACTTTCCATGAATTTATTTGTTTCAATTTATTATTTTAATGCTACTAAGATAGATATGGAAACTAGAAATGAGTGATTGACAAGAATTATGTCAAGGTCTTAACTGATCAAGTTAGTACAAAATTATTTTCATTTCACTAGCAAAATTATCCCCAACTGTCAAATAAAAATCATATTTATCGAAAATATGCCATTTTAAGGCTGTATTTCTCCAACAATTATCAAACAATACCTGTCACTCAACAGATATTCATTGGCCAATAACAGGGTAACAGTTTCACAAGATTTGTATTCGTTTTATTTAAACATTGGCATTTAATATTTAAACTGTGCACCTATCCTTTGGTGAACAGTGAACGTAAAAACAGATGTTTTAACTAGACTTTAGAACTGGAAATATAGTGCAGGTTTGTATAGTATTAGAAAACAAGCTTTATACCGCCTCTTTTAAATAATTAAACGAAGAAACTACGTTTTTGACAAAAAGCAAATAAAGTTAGCTTTTTGTCAACAAGCATTTGACTGGTTGCATTAGAAGATGCCTTTTTGATTTAAAACAAGTCACATTTCTCTTGACGTAGTTGAATATTTACTGACTTATTTATTTAAAAGTAACTGAAGAATATGCAACAATAGTGTCAAGGTTAATAACGATTGCCCTGTGTCAATACCAATTACTTGTAATTGTTGACTCTCAGCATCGTTGCCATTTCTTCACACTAAAATAAAGGCTAACATTAATTTTTCATGACACCATTACAAGGTATGTCAAATTAACTATTTGTAAAATATAACATATGATCTGATAATGCCTGAAACAAATTCAAACGTTTTAAAATTTCTGTATAGTTTTTATTGTTTATATCCGACAAGTAGGTATAATACTTTACATCTGCTTCCTTATATGCTAGGTCACTTATCTTTCTGCATTTGTATAAGCCTTGTCCTCCTGAGCTATGTTTGTAACACGAACCGAAGGGAGGGGGTTGTTTCACCCCTAATATTATGGAATGGAACCTGTGGAACCCCCTATAAACTTTGTTTTTTGCTGTTAATAGCTAGGTATGGTTATCCCCATCAAAGGATACCAAGATTTTAAAAAAATGAAAAGAAAATATAGATACAATTATATTTACTTTGTATCAAGTTATCTTTGATATAAAAAATCATGGTACTTTTTTGTTTTTATGATTGTACTTTTCGCACCTTGGCACACGCAAGAGAACGAATACAAATTGCGAGGATAAAAATTTATTGAGTACTTTTGACAGCAAAACGCTGGAATCAATATTTGCAATCAATGATTTTCTGCGAGACGCATTACATTTATGTTCAGAAACGGCGTTCATTTTCAAGTTGATTTCACGCTCAGTATTTCAAGCATCCATTATTACGTTGAATTAAGTCAAAATAAACGGCGTCAACATTTTGAATATACAAAATCGTATCAGCCGACAGATTTACAACTTGCATTTTATATAGGAATAAAACAAAAGAAAAGCCGACTAATATCATCAGTCATATCTATCTTACTGACAGTGGCGAAAGTAGCGGGCAGGGGGGGTGCCCAGCACGCCCCCTCCCCTATGAAATCAAAAAAATATATGAATATATTGTACACTGTTGATGTACCTATGCAAAAATGTAACCCTTTTTTCACAATTTTCCAAAATTTGCTTTAAATTGGCGCATATTTTGTTAACTGTTTAGAAAAACTCCAAAAATATTTGTTTTTTTAGAAAAAACTGGATTTTTATGAATTTAAGAAATTTTCAGTGATTTGCTGAATAAAAAAAAAACAACTTTTTGAACCTTAGCAAAATTGTTGTGCCCCTACTCGCCCTGTCAAATGAAAATGTCTGGGTACGCCACTGGATTCTGATGATGCAAGAGAAGTAAAATGTCAGAGAGTCCCTACTGTTTATCAGATCTTAACTTAAGGCAAGTCTAAAGACCTACGTCAACATCTAGGTTGAAAGATCGCGATAGAAATAAAAGGATATTGACAATAATCTTGATGTAACGGCCAGCATGGCAAAGAGAATTCTTAATCTAATGTATGTACGTTTTAAACGGTATGTAAGTGTAAGTGATGTTGTCTCGGGGATAAAGTTGTGGGTTTGTTTGTTTGTTTGTTTTTTTCAGAATAATATGTTGATACTTTAGTGTTTTGTATTTTTATGATAGCATAAGAATTTCGGACATTTTTACAGCACAAATCGATGTATCGACAGCTGTATCAATCATAAGTAAGTAACAAATAAATCCATATTCCACGAGCCTTTATTTATCAATTTATTTGTGTAAAGGAAAAGTCTTAGTTAAAAAATGTTTGTTTGTTTTTGAAAATGTACAATATGAAGAAAACATAAATGTGCAGCTGTGCTGGTGAACGCGAGTTTACTCCTTCTACATGTTCTAATCTTGTAGCATGCATTCCCACAATTATTACGTTGATTGTTCAACATACACTACAAAGATGAGTTTGGTGTCATTGTAAGTAAAGATATGAAGACTGTGGGTGAAATACATCTGAGCCTTCTCATAAAATATTATAATAAAATAATAAATTTTTTTTTTATACATTACGTCATAAAACCATCCATCATAATGTTGTTGTTGTTGTTGGTTGAACTAGGATCTAGATGATGAGAGATAACATTTGATGTTGTTTCTAGTAAACACGTACCTTAAACATTCCGTGACGTCAATATACATAGTACACGTTACTATTATTTTTTCGTTCATTAATGGATTCCTATTTTTTGGTCTCGTTGTTTCATGTCAGGAAACTAAGATTTGATGTTTTTTTTTTTAAACATGTGCATTCGAAAACCTTAACCCTCGTCTAACCAAGCCTTTTTTGTAACACGTCTAACCAAGGGGGGGGGGGGGGGTTATTACAACCCCCTACATTTTTAGATTGGAACCCCCTGTGAACTTGGTTTTGATATCAAAAGATAGGTTTGCCCCCCCCCCCCCCTATCCAACGATACCAAAATTACAAAAATCGCCCAAGGCGTTACGTAATTATGAGTCATAAAGGTTAAAATAGGAATTTTTGCAAATATAGCCACCAAAATCTTTTTTTTTTCAAAATATCGGAATTTCATCTGTTTTGTTTTTGCATATAATGAAGGGAAATGACAATTCTAATATGCCCTGCAAGTTTAAGCCTCATAGCATGCATATTTTTTTCAATTTGGCGATTTAAAATTGCAAACTTTGATGGCCTACCCTAACCTCATCTTAGGTGGTATCCCCCTAATTTTTTCATCAAAATGACCACAAAGGATGTAAAAGAGATTACCCAAAAGCCTAGGGTCGGTTGCTTTTGCGTTGTTATGCTACTGGGAAAAAACCTTAGTGGGGGTTTCCCCCCCCCCCCCCCCTGGTTAGACGAGGGTTAAAGTTAGTACTTTCATGATTTTATGAAAATGTTCTGCTTACATTCGCTGCAGCTGTAAGTTAACTTTTATTCATTAAAATTGAGATAATATGTTTTAACAAGTAATGATGCCATAATATGACAGATCTAGGTATTGTTTTGAATTGTTTTCTAGACAGAGATGTTTTGCTACACGTACTATGTAATCGATGCCTCAGGCTAAGATCATATTAACCGCTGCTTATTTCTATTTTTCCAATAATAGTATCAACAAGTATTATGAGTAGAAACACACGCGCATTAACAACAACTAACGATAGACTGAAAAATCTCTTAAGGCACTATGCTGATTTTGATAAGAAATGCTTTTGAGCCAAAACAGTCTAAAATGAATAAATTATCTTAAAGCATCTTCAAGACCTTGTTTTGCCACAGAAAAATGGATTAAAAGCACATGCGTACTTTGCTGTACAAATGCACGTGGAATTAAATTCGGGAGCGCGAATTTATTTCAACAAATGGTCATAACAGATTGAAAATTAAACATATTTAAGCCAAGTCGTTTTGAGGGTATTAATATCTTCCAAAACAAACCCAATAAGCTAGAAAAATATGGATGACAGGGGAGTGCTTCATCTTAACAAAGTGCTTTAAAGTATATACTTCATCACAAAATTTTTAAATTTCAAATTCAAAGTGACGCCCGTTTAAGATCCAAAAGGGCCACCAAAATGTTCGTCTCGCAGAATTGGTTAAAACGATATAACCCCAATACCAACCAAATTTCTGCATCCTTGTGATGAAAGGAACGTTATTTTTGAAGTTTCATTTCATGTTAAGTATTGAAAATAGTCATTAGTCGTCTGTAATATTACCAGACAAGCCCGTCAAAATAAACGGTGTCAATGTATTGAAAACACAAACACGTATTACTACTTGGATATAAAATGTGCATTTAAATCCTGGAGGGAATGACGGAAACGCAGATTAATATCGTCGTTCGTATTTTTCCTATTATAATACAGAAGAAGTAAAATGTCAGACAGTCCCTACTGATATATCAGTTCTTAACGTTAGGTAGGTCTCCGCAGGCATACGACAACATCTAGGTTGAAAGATTGCGATGGAAATAAAAAGACGTGGACAATAAACTTTAGGTAAGGGTCAAAATTAGGCTACTAAATCTGTATTTTGACGTAAACAAAATTGCAACACAAGGTTTTTTGGTTGAAATTATTTGCTGATGACATCCCAAACAACATATTTAAAATGTAGGAAAATGTAAGCTTGTCAAAGTTGGTTAATTTGCATAAAACAAAATGGCTGCCAAAACAAAGGGTGAATTTTCAAAACTGGTCATATTTTGTTCAAAACCACACCAAGATGTTCCTCTCATCACTAGGAAACAGAAAAAAGTATACTTTAAACTATGTCTGAATTATGGTTCTGAAGTTATAGCCAAAAATGTAAAAGGTCATATCAGAGGTCACGGAACTGGCCCTATGGGAGTCCAAAATTTCAAAAATTTCCTATTTTGTTCAAAATGGTCTCAAACTATTCGTTTTTACAAAGTAATAGTTTAAACTACATCAGATCAGTTTTTGGTATGGTTACAGGTCAAGGAAAACTTTGTGCTACAGGCACCAATGCAATGGTAAATATGGACTTTGTTTTGTCTGCTACCATGGCAACAATTGACCTAACACACTTAAAACTATCACTTTGTGTAGACACTTTTGCAAGAGGAACATTTTGAGACCAGTTTGAACAAAATCGGACGCTTTTGAAATTTTGGACTCCATAGGGCCAAATCCGCGACCTCTGATATGACCTTTTACATTTTTAGCTATAACTTCAGAACAATATTTCAGACATAAGTAAAAGTATACTTTTTCTGCTTCCTTGTGATGAGAGGAACATGTTGGTGTGGCTTTGAACTAGATGTGACCAAATTTGAAATGTCACCCCTTGTTTTGGCAGCCATTTTATTTTATGCTGCAAATTAAACAACTTTGACAAGCTTACATTTTGAATATGATGTTCGGGAGGTCATCAACAGTTAATTGCAACCATAAAATTTTGTGTTGCAATAATTTGTCCACGTACCCCGATGAATTTTCATAGATTGACTAGTCTACATGGAAAACAGACATTTAAAGTTACTTATGTCGTGTACACAGTTTTTCCACTATATTTACCATTGTATATATTAGAGGAGAATGATATGAATCTGCAGTAAATATAAATGGTGCTTGTTCATATAATATGTTGGTACAGTAACGTTTTATCCATTTTCACCCTTGTACAAAGGGGGGGGGGGTATCAAATATTATTAACTTAATTCAGAAAAAAATGTTGTGTTTGTTAATCACATTTGTTATATTTGATAATTTAAAAACCTTCTATAACTTAAATACTGTTTTTAGCTCAACTTACAGTCAGTTTGTCGTCTCGATATTATTTTACAAACAATAACCGCTGTGAATTCCACGCGATCCTCAGATATTTATTATAATTCACAAGGCCTGGAATACAAAAGAAAAAAATTAAATCCAAAACATTTCTTGCGAATCAAATAACGATTTCCACATAATAGTCCGGCAATGATGACAAAGCTTTACTCGGCTTTATAAAATAAACTAGATAGGTTCCAAGCTTTGCTTAAGCCTATTGAGTTTATAGGGATTTTTTAGGTTGGATCCAGTTGAACGGAGCCTTTATACGAGTTTTACTTATAATTGCGGTTTGTATTGGACCCTAGCGGAACCCTACGAATGTTAACCAACAGTTTCCTTTATCATGCTGCGATCACATTGAAGTATTTATACGGTATTCCGTATTCGTGGTACACTCTTGGGAAGGTACTCATTTTTGATATTGATGGGAAATTACCCCCTTCACTAAGAATATGAACACATTTAGTTATCTTTAACTTTTCTGTAAACGTTCACGTACAACGTGATATCATCTATATATGATTTGTTCAAAACATGTCACATGATGTTTTGCAAAATTTCTATGAACTGTGTAGAAAACTAAAAAAAAATCTAATTTCCACCACCTTTAGCTTACTCTTAGAAAAGCAATTTGTCTATATTTTGCACTTAAGGAATTATAATCTATGAAGTTGTCTGCACTTGATGGCCTATAACTTGCTTCGCTAAATTGAAATGGTCAGTTGAAATTGAAGATAAAATTTGCTAAAATTTGGATATCATAAAGTATATAAATTAGTTTGTTTCGTATGAAAAAATAAATATGAAACTTTTGAGATTGTATGACCATCTATATACTTCTTGCTGAAATATATGTGTCTGCCAATCAACATGCATAAAGCAAAAACATTGCATTAAACACCTTAAGTTGTCTTATCTTTCCTAAACAGCCTATTATCTATCTATGATTGGACCAAAACGAGTTACATAACTTTTTCCGTGAACGGTGTAAATAAATGAATATGTCTAAAGACACGAGAGTGCATTTTTATCAAAATACTGAAAAATATGGAATTACTAGTAGCTATCAGCATAAAATAGGTTAAAATAAACAAAATGGTGGAATTTCTAATATTAAAAAAATGATTTCTGACATCGAAAACGCTGAAAATCAGAGCAAAGTTTAAAAAATCAAATATCATAAATGCAAGCTGCAGACAGTACTCAAGCCTCTTGGTACACTTTCCACGCGCAGCGTCAATATGTACTAATTCTACCAATAGGCCTACATGTATTTTTACGCGAGACGTATATATTAGAGGCCAACGATTCTATAGGTCTGTGTGTGCGACTAAGAATCCTTAAATCATTTATTACAATTTACTAATTTTTCTGTTGCTGAAAATTCAAAATTTTGAATCAACAAAGAGATAAAATTTTATTTTTCAACATCTTATAATGTTGTTGAGCAACATGTACGAAAAAAGTATCAAAGTATCGGAGTCTATTTGGTAGCCGAAATCAAATAGCTTCTTTCATTTTAATAAATCAAAGCGCATTTTCGGATAAACACCTCGATTAGCGTTGTGAATATTTATTATGCTCTTGACCCTGCATTAATGTTGATTTTATTCATTTTTTAGCAATAGAAAAGTATTTTGACGGTCATTAAGTTGTGCCCTTAGTATTGACTAGTTTTGTTTAGGTCGGCCTTTTCCGTAAACTCTAATACAAAGATCGCCAAATCCGGGGCCCAACCTTAGCAATGCACCATTTAAAAAAGCATTTGTCTGGTTATTTAAGCGGACCAATCGGTTACTGAGCAGTTATCCTAGAAATATCATGTACTGAATCGGTAAATTTGGCGTAAGGAAGAGTGCGGTCCGGGAGTACTCAAATTTGTTTTTGGTTGGGACGTGCCACTGCGAAATTTGAAAAGCCACCCATCCAAATACCAATACAAGAAAAAGGTACCCACCCATTAACCAAATCTCTAAAATTTTAAGTTTAATATCGCATCATTTATTACTCATTTGCGCTATTTGGGCACAAGTTTTATTAAGAAATACTCTAGTGGCGCAAAGTTTGGAAATGTTGAAAAGAAACCCCATTAAAATACTACATTTTGCAATGGAACGATTGAAATACCAAAGAGCCTGATGCTTCATTTGGCGCACAGTTTTGAACTTAGTCATATTTTTTTACCAATTAAAAGAAGTCGTTTGTTTTATTTGATTTAAAAAATAAATTGGGTTTTGTATTAATAATGCTGATTTATTTAACACTATGCCCTCTTTCTCAAGTTACACTTTTTATGAGAATATTAAGCACCTTATTCTGATTCTTAACAAAAGTGTATATTATTTACATTGATTAAGGGTAGAAAAAATCATGACTTTAAGGGGAGGAGGGGGTAGGGGGTTTGGAAATTTGGTTTTGAGATCAGATTAGATAAAATAGATATTAGCACAAGCAAAAACTACAGAATCTCTACTTTATAATGCTTTTTATTTGAGTTCAAACGGACATTCGGTTCCAAAGTTATGGCAATTTTAAGAACGAAAGTCACAAATATCTGGACGCTTTTCCTATACATTTGTATACAGAAGACGCTCACCCTGTAATTTTGAGGATTTTCATTAAAATCAAATTTTAATAAAATAATTAAATTTTCCTATAAAATAAATCAATTATTTTATCAAGATGATGCATTGTGAATCATATGCAACCAAAATGTCTAAGTTCGTCATTTTCTTATGTATTTCTTTATTTTATCTCACTCGGGTATATTGAAACATGGTTTTTACAAAAAAATCCATAACTCCGCTAAATTAAATCCGATTTTGACCAAAATGGGCTCAAAATGTGTGCTAATTTATTATCTTTCATAGTATAATAGTTACTTATAGCCTGGGTATCTTATTTATTATTTGTTCAATTTTTTATTTTTTGCCAATGTTTAAAGGCCTATATCTCGAAAGTCGAAAAATCGCAAACTACCAAAATAAGAACAATCATTACTCAAAAACTAAATGCTGTATAACCATAAAATTTGACAGGTGTCTTAAGAAAAGATAGGTATAGGGCACTATGGAAGCGGAATTTTGAAATTTTGTTGCAAATTTGAATTACGGAGTAAAATTACCTAATTGGTCGATTCCTTTTTGCCATAGCAACCATATAAACAATCCGCTTCCATAGTGCCCTGCGTCTTGTCATCCTACACCTACCCTCCAAGTTTGGTTGTACTGACATTCTTTGTTTTTTAGTTATGATCGTTTTCGTGTTTAGCCAATCAGAGGCAACCATACCGAACTTTTGCGCGTTTTCTGCAAGTTCTTAATATTGGGTACAATATGGTATATAACATTGACGTGTCATCATTTGGGAAAATCAAGTAAATTGATCTCAAAGATATGCTTCCAAACCCCCCTACTCCCCCCTTAAAAAAATCCTGGGTGGACAGCATCTATTTATGATCCATGGTCATGTTATATAATTTGTGCAATTTTTTTCTAATGCTTTATTAATGTTATTTTCTTGTTGACAATGCCAAATAAAAAACAAACAAACAAACACGGTCTAATAACGCACAGCATGCTGATACCACAAGCACCTTGTTTGATTTCACGCCCGATTTCACGTTAAAGCAGCCAGGTATAGGACAGGCATACGGCTTTGGGCACACGGCAAGGAACAAAATTCCCAACAATATTTGAAACGGTTATGGCAAAAACGCTATATATATATATATTTCATGTTAAAACTGCACAAAAATTATAATCAGTCATTTTCAGATATCAAATCATGATGAAGATCTGAAAAACAAAACAAAACTAAACACTTTGTTTGTTCAGGATTTTTGATTCAAAATTTGTTTTCTAATTCATTCTAGAAACACCCAAAAATGCCATGTACCTTCCTACTCAAAATCTCATGAGAAACCAGTACTCATTGACATTCGTAATAATTCCATTTTAAATGTACCAGTACCCACGGCTGTTTGATGCTCTCATTTATTAACTTTTTGACAAAAAGGCACTGTTACTAGAAATTCGGGTTATAAGGTCCGTATGCACAAAACTAGACTAGAGTTAGTCCCATGCTAAAGTAAAATTCAAGAAATTAACAAACATGTTTTGTGAAACATTAATCAAAGTAAAATGCACTAAACGACTTTTTAAAGTAGCTTAGAGATCATTGAAATTCTCAATGCAAGTATAACATTACCAAGTCTTATGATAAGCTTTAATTAACTTGAACATACGTTATAGGACACTTTTTAAATGTCAGTGTATAATATCTAAATCTGAGTATACCCTTTTTGTATTAATCAAAGGTTTAATACTAAGATTGAAAACAATGTTAAATGTCAATTATGATTATTTCTTTATATTTTGAAAGCCATTTTCATAGTTTTCCTAACGTCAATCTAAATGCTTCCTTTGTCACAACGAAAGTGGACAGTTTAATGGCAGTCGAATTTCAGAGAACCACAGCACAAAGGAAAGATATTTGTTTGAAAAAATATGAATCACATTAGGAAGTGCTTGAGAATACCGTAATGATTCACACTCAGAGCAATTCTTCTTCTTCTTCTTCTTCTCCTTCTTCTTCTTATAAACATTAGATTAAGGTACGATGAATTAAGATCTACCTATGGTGTTGATTTCCCGTATTTGAGGATATCCCTTTGGCATACCGGAAACAGACCTCGGGTACAGCTGATTGTGTTTGTTTTCCCCTACCTGTTACAGGTGTCACAAGCATTTACAACAGACAAGACTTTTCGGGTAGGAGATAAAAGCTTTGATTAAAAAATAAATAGCTGGATCTTTATCAGCCTTGGCTTGTTTACCTTCTTTTATTATTAGCTGAAAAATCACCAATTACATTTAGAGCTGAAACAGAAAAAAAGCTATTAAAAACAATATTTTGTAGATTACCAATATTGATTTTTATTTTTTATATCAAGGTACTGGTGTTTTTTTACCTTCAAAATGCCAGGTTCAATAAATGAAATAGGCACCCAATTTTCTCTCTTAAAAGCTTACACGTGAATATTTAGTCAGCTAATAGCATTCGTGGACGTGTTTGCTTTAGATTTGCAAGTCGTTGCATGTAGACATAGTTCACTTAGACAAACCATCTACCACCAAAGATATATAATACTGTTCACAAACGAAAGCATACCACAAGATATCGTGTGAAAAGGGGAAATCTGAAAAAAATATTCTTCTCAATATACTGATGCCTTAGTTGGTTTCCTAATAACTAAATATCTAAGACCATATACAAATATATTTTTGACAATAATACAAACGATATTATCATTTGCAAGAAATAGTGTTATTCACTCTATCAACAAGTACAATTTGTTAATATATGAAAAGGCAGCAGCTAATTTCATACAATTTGTAAGTACGCTTTGTTTATCCAAGTAGTGTTCAGGTAGTGCTTTAGTGCGATAACCATGATAAGTGTGTCACGCTGAACGTTACCCAAACACTTCGGTACCAACAGCACTCTTGCGCATACAATAAATGATAAATGAGCTTGATATTCTCGTTTCATTGGAATCGAAAGAAAGAACTATTTAGGCTAATCGCCAAGGATAACCCAAGAAAGCCTAAAATGAAGCTTATTTCCATCGGGGTCCAAGATCTTTCTTTAATTAAATCAGTTTTGAATGCAGGAGGAAGACCGGAGTACCCGGAGAAGAACCTGCGGAAGCGAGTATGGACTGAAAACCAAATGCACATACAGCGCCGGGACCGGGAATCGAACCCGGGACTCAGTGGTGCAAAGCGAGGAAATTACAGCTACGCTAACCCGCTTCCCCAATCATACACTTTAAAGCAATAAACCAGAGAAGCCCCTTTTATTCGTTTTTTTTAAGTATCTAAACATAGTAAAATCGTAAGTATGCACTGCAGGATTAAGATTTCATGATTGTCTTACTATCTATAATATGATCAGGATCAGAAACCAAATCAATACAACAAAAGCAGCCATCTTTGCACGTTTAGCATGCGTATAGCCCTTAGTAGGGTTGGGCAAATCTGGACTTTTTTCTGAAAAATTATTTTAAACAAGTTGTTTCTATGGCCAAATATGCTGTTAAATCCAAAAATGACAACTATATTTACATGCGATGATGTCTGACGTCGCTAAATTACAAAAATTCAAAATGGCCGCCAAAATCACTAATATTTGCGTAATTATCTATTTTTTTTATATTTTCATCATGGAATTAGGGCTTTGAATATGTCCATATAGGGGTTTTGGGGGTCAAAAATTACCAATTTTGACCATTTCAAGGTGATCAAACACACCTAATTCATCTTGTGGGTCTTTATTGTTCATTTTTATACATGTCCACAACAAAAATCAGGAAAATATTAGGTGGTATCATGGTTGGTTCATAGTTAAATTAAAAAAATGTTATATTTAAATGTAAATTCGATCTTCTGTATGTATTAAGTCTTTAGGAAGTAGCCAAAATGTAATTATCCCAATTTCAAGTTGCCCCAATTACTGACATTTTAACATAAATAAGAAAAGAAGTGAGGAACCTCGAGTTTGTGTTTCCAAGTCGTCGTACCGTACAGGTACCTAGAAGATGCATCATACATGAACTTGTTGATGGTGGCAGAACAACTTATCAACACGGGGGGAAATGTTGTAGCAGTTGGACTTGATGATACAACAAAAGCCGCAGGTCATAAGTTATATGATGTCAAGACAGACCATATCACAATTAAAGGTCCTAATGCAACTCGCAAAACAATGACAACTGGATACACAGAGAACATAAGTCATGGTGGAGCAGATGGTGCGGCAGCTTACGAGTTGAAGTTGAAATGCCTGGCAGTATTGGCTGATTGTGACGTAGAGGATATTAAAACTTCTATAGACTTCTGGATGACTGACCGGGCTGGAGATTGTGCATCACTCCTAGAGAATCTTGGCGTTACTGAAGATAAGATTCTAAAGTGCACAGCTCATGTCATACTAGGAGCTGACCATGCTGAGGACAAAGTCTTCAAAAATGCTGAGCAAAAGATAGGAGTGCAGAAATTGCTGAATGTTACTGCAGGAGAGAAAGCTTTCACATCCCCGGGATCTAGTATTCACACTTTGGCCCTCATTGCAATTTCTAAATTATTCTCTCCCAGTCATGCTGCCCACTCTGTTTCCCTCTTCAATGAGTATACCTCCTGGATAGAATCTCAAGGCATTGGTCATACAGGATTTAAAGGATTCACATCCAACAGATTTGGCAGGATTGCTGAGATTGCCAAAGAATTATTGTGCCGTCAGAAGTCTATTAGTAGACTTCTTCGATGCTGTAGTTGACATCGATTCAAACAAGTTGGTTCTTGCAGTGTCCACGTACATACAAAATAATTGGTTTGTATGCTGTGCAAAGATTTATTCACAACTTGGTGACCTGTTTATATTCCCATTGATGGATCTTCTCGGAATCGATGGTAGAGGAACTGATACAGACAAAAACAATCGGACCTGGGCAGGGATACGTTATTTCTTTGAGCAGAAGTTACCTGAGCTAAAGCAGGCAAGAGATGATGCATTTAGTGCCAATGATGGACAGAATAAGCTATTTGCAGCTGTACTTGATGAAGTAATAGAAGCACTGGAGAGACAGCTTTCTGAAATGGCCTTCTTTCACATCAGCGATGAAGCAGGTCCTGGCACCTGGAACATGCCCCTCTGACCAACTTGGACTGTGAGTCAGAATTTGCTAAGTTAGACGTTCGTATTACGGCTAGTGGGGGATCAACATTAGTTCAAACTCACTCACGTAAAAACGTCATCTCAACAAACCGCCTGCTTGAAGATCCTTCATTTACAAAGCTTAGTAATGTGGAAAAGACCAAACATTGGAAGTGGGCGAGGTCGTCTGAAAATGTAACCTCTGTCAAAGCAATAGAAGCTAACTATTTACACACTGTTAAAATGTCAAAACGACTAACGTTCATTAGAAAGGAAGAATTAAAAAAGAAGAAAACAGCAAGAACATTGAAACTTCTTGATTTGTGTAAGAAGCACCAGGGATCAGTGACAGCTGATTCAGTTGACCTGTTAGAGCAATTGACTGAAAAGGAACTAATAAATGAAGTTTGCTACCTTAGAGCTACAATAGCTCCTGATATCAGGCAGATGCGTAGAGTCAGAGTTGATGGCGAGTTTAGAATGATTAAATTTGATAGCACTGAACTCAAACAATCAATACAAAATGCCGTCAAGCCCGAGTCAAACTTGACTAACGACATGTGTGTCTATGCAATCTATGCATAGATACACAAGGATAGATGAGTACTTGAACTTTCCAGGCTAAAGGTATGCTTACCTGGTATAATTGTTCATGTTATAGGAGTCTAGTTTATTTTTTTAAATCTTCAAGTTGTGTTTTAAAACATGGTTTAAATGGTTGAAAGGATAGCAAAAACGTCATATTTTAGCAAAGAATCAAAGGATCAAAATATACACTTAACTCATTCTAGGTACAATTTATCAGTTTATAAAGGTCAGAATTGGATTCCTTGACCCAAAAAACCCATAAGTAGACATATTAAAAGTGGTATTTATCTAAAAAGTGTGTGATGAGTCGACAAAAGTCGACAAAATGCGTCATTTTGGCGGCCATTTTGAATTTTTGCAATTTAGCGACGTCAGACGTCATCGTATGCAAAAATAAATGTCATTTTCGGGTTATTCATCAAATTTGGCCATAGAAACAACTAGTTTTGAAAATGTTATGGTGATTTGCCCAACCCTACCCTTAGTGTTTAGGCCTCCTTACTTAGTATTGACTTAAACATGTTAGAAGCAGTTACGAAATTGGTTTTTTCTAAGTTAATATGTTGAGGGTTATCTCTTTGTTTTACATATTTCACAACAGCAGTACCGGATTAGTTAGATCCATTTCTAGGTTTAGGAATAAAAACATAAATGTGAAAAACAAAGTTTGATAAAAGCATCTAGGTGGACCAATACCTCAAGATGATGGTAGTAGTATTACAATCCCGGATCACTTCATTGACTTGGGGTTGAGTCCACGTTTGCTGTTAACAAACAGGGAAAAAGTAGTTCGAGTCTATTGAGTTATTTTGATGTTGATTAAAATACATATTTGACCATCGTGACCCCATATATGACCCCATATATTGTTCCAATGCTTTAACTTTGTAGAGGAAGTCAAGGCCAAGGGGACTCATCAGCCCAAATGTAAGGAAAATAGCTATTGATGTACTGGAGTTGAAACTTTTTTCAGCGAAAAACGTGTTGTTACCTCCAGTAACACTACGTAACCTGAGACTATTATACCTTGGTTTAATTGTCTAAGGACGTAACTCTAGCTAAATTACCTGATATGTTGGGGTGGGTGTAAACGTTTGGTCATAATCGGTAAAGAACTGCCAGAGTTATACGCGTTAGTGTAATGTAAAGTACGAAAAAGTAAATCAAGTGGCTACTGGTTAACACGTACCTGGATGAAGAAGTAACGGACGTTCCAGTTTTTTATTACCCAACAAAATGTTTTTATTGTGCAATAAAAAGAAGATGAACCCGATATCCTACAATGTACCTCAAATGTCGTATTCCATTTAGTGAAAAATAGTAGGCTTATAGCAATCTAAGACGTGTTTACTTTGTATTTCCAAGTCTTTGCACATAGAAAAAGTTGTATTTAAACCATCAACCACCTGTTTACAAAGTTAATACTATAAGATGAATGTGCGAAAGCATATGATATGGTGTGAAAATGGGAAATCTTAAAAAAATCAATCTCTTTAAGAGTAATGTGCGAAAGCATATACGATATCGTGTGAAAATGGAAAATATGGTAAAATAATCAATTTCGACACCTGATGACTCAAAGTTTAATCTTGTATATCAGAGCATCTCAAAAAATCCTTTTTACAATAAAACAAAAGACGATATCTTTTTTAAAAGTGTTTTTTACTCTTTCAAACTTTAAAGTTTGTGAATATACTTTTAAAAACAGCCGATTACTAAAGAAAATACGTTCAATTCACTTTGTTTATTCAGGCACTTCTCTAATACGATAAGTGTGTCACGCTGACAGTTACCCAAACACATCGGTACTCACGGCACTCATCCTCATACAACATGTATAATGAATCAGCTTTATATGTTTGTTGGAACAATCATGCATCTAAAAGCAGTTACTCTTAGACGCCTCTACATTACACGTCAGAAATCCCTACCCATGATTTCTGCAAGCCTGCAGATGAATTAAATTAACGTTTTTCTGATAATTATGGCACACCAGCCAAGTCTCATCGATTTCAGTCAGAATGTACTGAGTTCACTTACAAGCGATAACGGTTTGCAAAGAATGGTCGATTTAAAACAAATACCCCTGAGTTCAGTTACCAAATTGCTGAATTACATGCAGAGAGTGGTCATAAGTGCCGGACCATTGATTACTGTTATACGGTATCGAACGGGTCAATACTACAATGTGCCGTGACGTTGAAATTTAATAGGGTCTACGAAAAGCTTTTTTATCACTAGGCGGAGTCGACCCTCTTTTTTATGTAGTTCGCCTTTAAGAATGCCAAAATTAAACGGGCGCCTAGACGTTTTGGGATTTAAGCAGGGTCAACTGACATTGAAAGGACTACTGTCAAAGGTCTCCTAAAGTTTTAATTTTCTTTTGAAATTAGCACCGGTCCGGTAGGCCAAATTAACTACTTTAGCCAAAAAATTGAGTAACGTCTATTAGTGAGACAACACAACTTACAATTTAATAAGTTTCGCCCATGTCGTGAATTTCGGGTTCATCGCAAATTAGACTGCTTGCGATGTGTTTTGGTTTTCGAAGATGAGCAGTCCGGACCAACTTCCCAATATGGCATCCTTGTCTATTTAGGCAATAGTACTTAGGCAATCTATCTAAGCTCTGTGTTGGACTTTTTAAAAACAGGCCAATTTTTGAGCTTAGCATCTATAAGTACGGCATATAAAAACTACGACATATTTCAAATGTTATCGATTTAAATAATGCATGTTAATATTATTGAAATACGGTAACATTGTTTGTTCGTGTAAATCAAAATATCATCAGTAATGCATTATATCTTGTAGGTTAATAATCACACTCTATAACTTGCTTATCATGAGAAAAGGAACTGAATCATAATCGGAGGAACGCAAAAGGAAATAATATTAAATTCACTATATTTATCTTTGAGCAATAAAACAACAGCCACTTTGTTGACATCTTTTATGTTTGCAAAAAGACTTAGCGCATGCAACAGAAGTAGCTGCTTCATTACTAGATTAAAGAATTTTTGCATAATGCGAACATGAATACAAAGTAAAGTAGTGAAAACAACTCACTACTCCCTTGCGAAAAAAAAACTCGATGGTTTTTGTATTCAATTTACGTGAACTTATTAATATTAAGAAGCCACAGATATTTTAAATCATCTGCGTGGAACAAAATAATATGTTTTATATCATTCTTTGATAGTAACAAATTAGGTCCACGTTCGTTAGTTGGATTGAATGTCATTAGCTAGCATCCAATATCACTTGTGGCACGTATTTTAGTATAAAGCTCAAAAGTTCATTGAAGCAAGTTTCTTTTCAGAAATATGAACATACCTTTAGGCAGTAGATTGGCTATTAATATTTCGGATGTATTACAGGAGTTGATCAATTAAGATTGTCCATACATGAAAAATAAAACGATATTCGGGTTTCAAGGCAATCTACTTCTAACAATGAGGCATTAACTAAATGCAAAATGATTTAGTAATAAGATGTAAAATGCGAAAGGGATTTGATCATTTTATGAGTTATATCTAACAAAGCAATATTTTGACGTTAACAGCAATGCCTGGTACAATGAAAACTAGTAAAAAATGATGATTGCTATTGTTTTTGGGAAAAAAAATATTCCAAGGACTTGATCGTACAAGTGCTTTCAGATCTTTTAATCTATATTTAGCATCCATCTCTTTTATACAGTATATCCCTGAAAGGTCGCTGCTATTGAATTTTGAAGTATATAAATTAACTGTTTTGTTTAATTCGATGTTATCATCCTTTAATTTGTATACCTATCAAACGAAACAAAAGGACAAATTAAATACGTCATTTTTCTGTGAAAATTTTTAAGCCAACTCATCCATATAAAATTTTGCGGATAATTTAAAGATATTCATCCCAGTTTTTCTCCCTTCATTCCTTCACCCTAACAATTGTACATGACCAAGTTATGTTTATATCGGGTTACAACAAAAATGTATTTCAATTTGGTAAGTCCTTTAGAATATAACTCTATAAAGTTTATTTTATGATTGCAAAAATGATAACATAAAAATAGCGTCACAAGGTGCTTTCGGGAAAAAAAATAGGATTTATGACAAAATGGCCATCTTTTAAGATTTTGTTATAAAATTTCGGAATTTTATCGGGGTTTTTGCTAATAAATAACAAATTAAGTTTGAAACGAAACATATAAAATCATAACAAATCGTTTTAAACACCAAGGATATTTATTTGCATTACACGATGTCATCACATTTTATTTTTTAAATGAAGAAAGACAACTATTTTTTCCCAAGCATTTTCCCCATTGATTGATTTATTAAAACCATATCTAAACAGAGCTGTCCTTCAGAAATTCAAAAAAATCTGCTATTAAATAAGCCCAGTTTTAAAATACTTACAAGTTAAAACATATGTTATAGAAATGTACAGCAACAATCAATATTAACAGATTAAAACAAGTCTTAAAATAATCATTGTATGAATATTTTAGGAAAACTTGAAACTTATTATAAAAACAAGTATTTTTGAAACGACTGCAGGTATTAGTCATGGTTTTCCCACATGTACTTTTAACAATAATAACAATATCAATCCTATAAATGTTAATTAAAAACTTTGCAGTTGAGCCTCAATAATGGAATGTTCTTTTGCCTGTTTCTGCTCTACCTTTATCAAGTAATATATTTAATTATTTTAAGTTGACCTTTATTAACATGTATGATGACTATGCACATAAAGAAAAACATATTTTAAGTCAAATGGGGTACCATCTGTAAGACAATTATGTACCAAAAAGATGAAGTTAATCAGAGATCAGTCATTTATATTTCTATAATAGCAATAAGGTGTTTTCTGTCTCCGAAAACTATGGTTGAATAGATTTCTCATAGGGTGCTTCTTTATCCTCGAGGGGTCATAAAAATAAACGGGTGTGATTCTCAAATAAACTCTTCAATTCTCAAAATCAACACTTTTTCATCTAGCAAAATATCTTTATTAAAGCTAATGTGTTGTTTTAAATCATTTAACAATTCTAATGAATAATAATTAATTTACAATAAACAAGCATAATATAAATTCGAAATTTAAAACAATGAACACTCTCTTTTGATCAGCAAGTAAGGATCACACAAAAATGACACGTTTGTAAATCAGCATTCGCATCAGTGATTAATTATTAAAGTTTAAATTAATGAAAAGAGACACAAAATAATGTCATCATTCGTATCGATCTTATTCATGTTGCAAGAGAAGTAAAATGTCAGGCAGTCCCTGCTGACTCATCAGATCTTAACTAAAGGTACATTAAGTCTCAAGGCATACGAAATAATCTAGGTTGAAAGATTGCGAAAGAAATGAAAGAATCAACAATAATCTTGATGCAAGGGTCAACATGGCAAGCAGACATTATAATCCTAAAGTACGTCTTTGGCGCATTTCTTTTCCTGTATAATTCCAATGTTTGATAGGATATAGATGAGTGTCAGGTAAATTCAAATAGTGTATTTCAGCGGAGATAATTTCAGTATACTATGGAGGTAGATTTCTGTTTTATTCTGTGTTACAATTTTGGGTTTTATACCTTAAGATTATTATTATCAAGTCAATAATATTAATCAATAACCTGCGTTAGAGCGCGAACCAATCTAATACGATTATTTTTTACTTTTTACGCAAACAACTGCGCGGTCATTATCATGTAACAATAACTTCTTATAATGGCCCGCGTATGTGATGTTATTAGTACTTTTATAAAGGTGATACATGATTTTGATGTGACCAAGACCTCATCTATTTTCTAGCTAAATAAAACGAAGATTACAACATAAATGTATGCTGGAAATTTCACTTGATTCCGATCATTTGTTTCAAGTTACAAGCTTTCCAGCATTATTTTAAAGAACAAGCTACTATGTTTGTAATTTCTGTCTTGGCCCCGACAATAATTAGAAAATGACACATTTTTTTCACTTTTCTCAAAAATGCAAGCTCATTTGAAAGAATGGTTTGGGAATTACAAAACATACCAGTCAAGGATGCTTATTAGCTAAAAAACCTGATTTTCATGGGCATGAAAAGTGGATCATGAATTGCCCATTTAATGCGTTTTCTCATAACACGCCCATCATACGCACGTATGCAACCCACACACGCACGTTTATCATTTTACGCGATGATCGTCATACCTGGACTGATTTATAGGGATAAAAAGGCTTTTGCGTAAGAAATGAGTGTAATAAAGAATTTCTTCATAAAATTATACATTAATGGCGTTAAAATGTAAAAAGGGTGGTTATTAATGACAATAATAACTTTGCACATCTACATTATTGTTCGATCATTGCGTGAATTCGTCGGTGATTGATTTGGACCCTTTTTTTTTCTCCGGGAGCTGCGCGTATTCACAAAAATACTTCGGTCCAAACAATCACCTCAGAATTTACACAATGACCTCAAAAAGATGGTGCACATTTATTATTGTCTAATTTGTGTTAGTTGTATTGCGTAACAATAGCTAGGTTGCGCAAACTCTCGTTCGGTCAAACCGAACGTAGATTTTTTTGTTATTCATGAGTTACCCATGCGAATATTCATGAATAACAAAAGATTGTGAGGCTGTTTTCCGTTCGGTTCGACCGAACAACGGTTTGCGCAACCTAGCTAATATCATCTTCTGTACTACCACCCAATTTCATACTATATAACCCATTTGAATAAATTAGAAGAAGTATTAGATTAACAATTCATTTTACATTAGATGTGACAAAATGATATTTCTATTTTCATCGCAGAGCTCACCTTAAATATTTGCTTTGTAGTGGCAAACGGAATACAAATTGATGGTTTAATGTCTGAGCAGGTGTGTATCACGGCTTAAGAACGATAAGACAGCGATAATATTATATGTCTGTGTGTTGTGAGACAAATAAACGTGTTTAGAATTTCCCTTAATTTTCATCATACTTGAGCATCTTTTCGATGATTAAAAGAATATATTATATCAATGATAAATGTGAAATAATGCAGGTTTTGTCATAGTTTCTGCGTATAATGTAAAACAGGGTAGTTTGTTTTAGAATTACGATTGATATTTAATTTTGTGAATTTTACACAAAATATGAAACCCTATCATTTGTTTATTCACTTTTTAAACAAAAACAATGTACAAGCTTTCATTAAAAAAAAGAAGTTTGATGGACGCAATCGAATTTTTAGCCAAGGCATGTACAGCCAAGGACATTTGATGTAAAATTGTTTTTTATATAGCATCCAAGCCACAAAAGTGTCCTGAAAAGGATGGCAACTGTCTGGCATGGATCTTTTTTGCCAGACAATATTCTCAAGTGAGTCGAGTTCTGTCCAAGTGCGTGATACACTTGGACATCACAAAGTTATCATTTAATGGTGCATGAAATAGGCATCACACAGCAAAATTATTGTTATATATATATTAAATCAAAGCCACAAAAGTGTCATGAAAAGGATACCAATGGTGTTGTCTGGCATGTTTAGCCAGACAATATTCTCAAGTGAGTCGAGTTACGTACAAGAACGTATTACACATCAGAATTTTATCGTTTAATGTCGCATACAATAGGCATCACGCAGGAAGATAAAAGAATGTTAATATTTTTTAGATTAGGCATTCCGCATTGAAATGAAAGGCAACAAATCCGTGATAAATAATCGAAACTTTTACACAACCCTCCCATTCTTGGGAAACGAAATTACAAAACTCTACCATTCTTTTTTCAAATTAAAGACAAACAAACGAAAAATATATCAAACTAATTCTGAATGTCAAAAAAGGTCTATGTTTTTGAAGATGTATTCCTTCTGAGTACTTATCATTTTGACATACCCTATACTAGTATGCAATTAACCCTCGTCTTTGGAAGCCTATTCATGTTACATGTGAGAAGGGTCTCCTCTTTCCATCGATGCCATAATCATGACATCTACTATATTAATTTTCTTTTATGTGATTAAAATTTGATATCTGCTTAGAAATTAAACTATCTATTTGTATTCCGTTTGTCGCGACAAATCAAACATCCATCTTTCTTTCTTTATCTCTCACTTTCATTCTTTTTTTCTCCGGCAACACTTTGACGTTATCTCTAGCATACAATGACCGATTTTGATCAAATCTGTGTCATATGACCACCTAGAGATCAAAGGTCATATAGGGGTCAAAAGTTGTTCGCCTTCTCCTCGGGCTCAAAGGTCAAATTAAAGGTCAAATATTCAACTTACACAAAATATCCAAGTAATCAATGAGAAATAGGTAAGCGGGTTACAATAGAAACCTTGTTCAATAGATGATGGCGTAAACCTGCATCAAATTGAAGTCAAAATGGACACCAAAATATCTTTCTACACTACATATTGGATATTTCTTTTATTAAAACAGCAATAAAATCACTAAATATTCAAATATTCAATTGCAAATTGCTTGTCGGGCAATCACAGGCAAAATACACCAAAATCTCTGTTGATAATGTGATTTAAAATAAACATTTTATCTGTCAAAATTGGGCAAAAGTGGCATTGAAACAGCTTTTATAAGCATTAGATATTCAAGATAATCAATGCAAAATAGATTTTCAGGGTTATAATAGAAACATGTCTCCCCAACTTATGTTACTAGTTAATGAGAGCATGTTTTGTAAAGTACACTATCATACATCTGTGGCAGTGTAAACTGATTTGTATGTGAGACAGTTTATCGAAAACATTTCAAAGTTTACTTACAAATGCAAAGAGATCAAATGAACTAGTTGATTGATGCATGTAAATAAATCATAATTTTTTTTAAAAAAAAATTATTTGTTTAAAAGTTATGTTATATTATAAAAACGTATTAAGTCTTGCAACATGTTTCGTATTTAACTTTCGATAGGATAGAATGCAATTTGCCATTTTATGCTATCACAAATGCAATAATATGGTATAAGTAGACACATAGTAGGCTCTGTGAATTGCAAAATATAGCGATAAACATGCAATCACAGCGTTAGCAGCAGTCTAATACTCCATAATGAAGCAATACTCTGATGTAGCACGTTTCATTATAAGTTTAAATTCAGTGAACTATCCCCAAGGTGATTAATTTCCATAAAACAGTCATTCTGGTGCTTTGTGGAATATCGGTCATCTTTTAATGTAACAAACTTATATGTTGCGTCACTTAAAACGCTCAACACATTTCCCTTAACATATCTAAGACCTATAAGAAGGTGTCATAAAACGAGCCCGCAGGGTAAGTTCTATAACATACTAATCGAATAACTAAAAGGGGAAGTTCTATAAGTAGCAACTTTTGTTTGGCCAAAACAGTCTGCTGATAAGAGCATGTTATTATGGAGTATAATTATATACTTAGCATCAATGTTTTTGTCCTAAGATGAGGTCAATATCGCTTCACCTCAAGGTAAGTGTTTCAAGGTCAGCCCAATTATTACATAACAGTTGTACAACTTAAGTCCAGTTTTGGTCTATAACGTGATCTGATATTTTAGAAGACAATTACAAAAAAATTCAATTCAGAAGAAATCTAGTAATAGATGAACTGTTATGAAAACTTACATTAGTGAACTTGATATAAGAACTTCTCTACTAATTGAAATTCTGGCTTATTGGAATTTCATGTAACCTATATGTTATTATATAACATTTTGTTTCCTAAGCAAGGTCATCTTTCTTCCTGTAACTCAGCCAAGGCATAGCTATGTCAGATTTCTGTCTGCATGTTATCTTTCAAACAAACATTATTTGGGTCAAAGATAGCCCTGTATTATATAAAACAGGTGTTTTGTCTGGACGTGATTATTAATATTATTTTGGGAAATCAAATTTTATGAAAGGCCCATACTACCTGCTCCTACGTCCTTCGTTACAAAGTTGGTAATTTTTGACTATGTATCATGCTCTATTTTAGTCCATTATCAATGACAATTATTGTATAATAGCGTAACGTGTAGGACAATACATACGGGGGAAAATTATAGCTGTTAATACTGTGCAATTGGTCCATGAGTAGGGGAGGGTGGGGTGAGTTGTCCCCCCTTTTGTTTGAACGCCTCTGTATTGAAGAGGTTAAAGTCTAGAAGATTTTCCTGTTAGCACAAGATAGATATGTACCCAAGCTATGTTTTATGTAAATACTAAGACTCTGCGGCTTATCGTTTTTAAATAATTAAAAAAATAAACAAAGGCGTCAAAAGGGTTGGCCCACCCAGTGGGGTGAGTTGGCCCCATTTACAAAAAAAAGAGTCGTACTCATTTAACCGTGACAATTTTCACACATTGTGTTTTTTTAAGTGAAGCACGGGAATGTTCTGCATACAAAAATGCCCTTTTGAGATGAAATGCCATAATAAATTAATACAATATCGATCTTTTAAAAAGATACGTTGTGACCTATAGTGTTATCTGCATGCAAGATATGCAATATAGGCCAACCAGTTTCATTTAAGACTCCTTGCGTCTTGTTATACGCATCTATTTACTTGTTTAGAATTAAAATCGTGTTAAAACGTCATAAATGTAATTGTGCTAGAGTCTGAGTAGGTTATCATACCATCTTGGGCAAATTCGCCATAGAGCCAACTTGCCCAATGTGGTAGGGGGCCAACTCGCCCCGTAGTCCCAGTTTTGACTTAACCTCGTGGTATCCCTGGACAAAATCGAGTACAAAAATAGTACAACATTCCTAAGGTGCACATTTGGAACATCATTTAAGTACAATTTGAGTACATTTATAGTACATAAATTTGTACTATATTTGTACTAAAACTGTACTATAATTGTGTTCCAAATGTGCACCTTAGGAATGTTGTACTATTTTTGTACTCGATTTTGTCCAGGGATATACCAACAAAACAAAGGATAAAGTGGATATGATATCATGACATGTTGGACATGTACTATAGCTCGTAATCAATAATAATAACTTGACACTAGTACAAAATTACGTTTGCTAAAAAAGTTTACTTAGGTAACTCAAAAACTCGTTTTACTGATAACTCACACAAAGTGGTGAGCTGGGTTTTGTAAATTTTATGGTAAATTTGATGCATTATATATGACCAAAAATCACCAGTAACATAATTCTCCCTAGGTCACGTGAGCAGAAACTCGTGTTGGGCCAACTTGCCCCGAGGGCTAACTCACCCAAACTTCCCCTATTTATCTACTTTATAATAAACAGCACTTGGATCATTGTTAAAGAAAACGTTTAATGAAAAGAGACACAAAGTAATGTCATCATTCGTATCAATCTTATTCATGTTGCAAGAGAAGTAAAATGTCTCAAGGCATACGACAACATCTAGGTTAAAAGATTGCGATAGAAATAAAAGGATATTGACAATAATCTTGATGTAACGGCCAATATGGCAAAGAGAATTCTAAATCTAATGTATGTACGTTTTAAACGGTATTATGTAACTGATGTTGTCTCGGGGATAAAGATGTGTGTCGTTATAGTTTTCGCTAGCTCAGCAGCTTAGTTCTCGGACTGTTAAACATAAGATATCGATCGTTCCGTGTTCGAGTCCAGCTTGAGCTGAGTGTGTGAAAACTGTATATTCTATGAAGGTGTAAATTGCTCAAGCTAGGGTTGCGCCAATATGTAGGCCGCAGTAAGCCGTTCGGCACCAGGGAGTCCAGGTAGTGATTTAACCCAACGATTAGAACTGCTTTGTAAAGTGTGCTGAGGCCGTGTGGAACTACAAGTCAGGGGGATCGCGAAGTACACTATAAAGCACCTGCAATTTATTCTATTCTATTTGTCGAATATTTCGAAAATCGAATAATGTTTTGTTTATTCGTTTTTTCAGAATAACATGTTGATGCTTTTGCATTCTGTTTAATTCTAGATTTGTATGATAGCATAAGAATTTGTTCACAGCACAAATGAAAATCAATGTATCGGCAGATGTATCAATCATTTGTAAGTATGTAACAAATAAATCAATATTCCACGAGCCTTTATTTATCATTCATAATGTGCAGCTGTGCTGGTGAACGCGAGTTTGCTCCTTTTACATGTTCTAATCTTGTAGCATGCATTTCCAAAATTATTACCTTGATTGTTCAACATAAACTGCAGAGATGAGATTTATGTCATAGCAAGTAAAGCTATGAAGACTGTGGGTGAAATACATCTGAGCATTATCATAATAAAAAAAATTAAAAACATTTTTACGTCATAAAATCATCCATCATTGTTGTTGTTGTGGGTGTAAATTTCACTTCTAAATGGCCACAGAACCTAGCATAAACATTATATCCACGATATATCTGTTGATAATAAAAATGAAAATGTCTGGATACGCCACTGGATTCTGATGATGCAAGAGAAGTAAAATGTCAGACAGTCCCTACTGATTTATCAGATCTTAACTAAAGGTAAATCTCAAAGCATACGACAACATCTAGGCTGAAAGATCGCGATAGAAATGAAAGGATATTGACAATAATCTTGATGTAAGGGTCAACTTGGCAAACGGACATTTTAATCTAATTTTCCTGTATAATTCATTCGCCACTAGACAGGAGAAAGATGCGGGTGTCAGGTAAATTTAAATAGACATTCTCATATGTTAGGGCGGTAACTCTGTGTTTTGTTCTATCTTGTCGGAATAGTAGATCATAGCAATTCTTTACAATCGGCAACAAAATCCATTTCAACATATTGTTTGTCAACGCTACTGTGGAAGGTATTATACCCTTTTTTCCTTATAATGATTTGAAGCTGCCTATTTTGATATCTCGATTTTGCATAGTTCGTATTTGTCCTCATTTGAAAAGTAAATGAAATTTGAAACAGACCAAACAGAATGTAATGTTACTGTACTCCCGCTCGTCATACATTATGTATCACTACAAAAATATAATTAAAATCAGGAAATGATTAAATTCAAACTAAAAAAGTTTCAAAATCCAACAAGCACAATAAAAGACAAAGGGACGAAGACAATGCTCAAGTAAAAGGGAAAGTAATAAAAGCAAAAGGTATTTATTAAACTGTTGCCTTTTTTACGGTTAAATGCCGGTTTTTTGTTTGAACGTAACTTAGAAGTACCATGAAGTAAATATGGTTAATGTCAAAAGTGAATTTACTGTATTTTATCCTCATTTAAGATATCTTTGTGATATTCAATACGATTCTTCTCGATATAGATTTTAGTAACTTTGCAATGATATTTGAGTTTATAATTGAATACGCCAGTACAAAAAACCCAACTTCAATAGCTCCCTTCTGTTAAGTTCTGTAAAATATAAATACATACAAATATCTGAAAATGCTTTCAAATCACTAAAAGGGATTTCCATGTCTATATCCCAATCATAGTGTCACATTTGACCTTGTAGTTGCCGTTTTGAGTCTTAGTAACATAAAACTGCAATTTGTTTCTTTAGCATGTTTAGTCAAATAAACTAAAATTAATATATTAAAAAAAAATGATTTAAAAGTAAGCAAAGTAACAATCAACAGGCCCAGCATCCATCACAACCATATCTTAACATGCCTGTGGTTCCCAGTCAATTAAATTAATAGTCATTTCTGCCTATAATAGTACATATACAAAAATATTATACAGCATGATTGAATGGAATTCACACAAATCCAGACACAGTGGACCGACAAGTGCTCTTTTTTGACGTGACATGTCACATTTGTTGTGTTTGGACTAAATGTTTGAAAACTCATTTTAATGAAAATCAAAATTAGAAAAAAAAGTGCTCAGTTATGATTTTGTTTGAAAAACAAATTTGGAAAGCGTCCTCAAAATGCTAATTTATTGAAAACAGCAGGTCGGTTTTTTGTTTGTTTGTTTTGTTACCCTGCCAAAGGCTTTGGCAGGGTTCTGTTTTTCACCAGTTTCTTTCTTTCTTCTTTCTTCTTTCTTTCTTCTGGCAACACTTTGATGTCTCATAACTCTAGCATACAATAACCGATTTTCATCAAACTTGGGTGAAAGGACCCGGGTCACCTCTCATTTATGTCACCTGACCCCTGACCCCTCAAAGGTCACGTAGGGGTCACGGGGTCAAAAACTTGATTTTCACGAAAAAAGTTTCAACTCATGTACATTACATGCTATGGTCATGAAATTTGGGGGCATGAAACCTCTTGACATTATCCACAAAAGTCATGGGGTGGCAAAAATGTGTGGGGTCAAATGATGTCACAGGGGTCAAATAAAAAAGGTCAAATTTTCAA
>JXSR01S002367.1:7043-23343 GCA_000969725.1 Ophiothrix spiculata
TACGGATTGCATACTCTCAAATGGGGATTATCTGCACTAATTGACTCAAGTGAATAGAATAATTAATGGGTTAACAAAAATATTTTACAAAAGCTCACAAAATGCATTGTCATGCATTTACAACAAATTTTAACTGCATGGGCTACTGTTTATAATCACATATTTCAGAACTGGATAGAATTTAGATAGGGCAATTTAGCATTGGTAGGTGTTCTACCCTATAAAAGATTAGGTCTAGAAGTTTCACTTTAAGCAAATGTAGGTCTTTTAAAACTTTTTATAATTATAAATCCTGGTTATGCTAATATGATTTGTATATGTGTACCGCCGCGGCAAAAGGGTCCAGTTGTCGACTCCTACATGTTGCTCATTGTAGCATATCTGATGTATGGTATTTGTATACATCAGATATGCTACAATGAGCAACATGTAGGAGTCGACAACTGGACCCTTTTGCCGCGGCTGTACACATATATGAAATAAAGAGATACGTGTCAATTTATGCATTAGGTGTCCATCTGAAGGATTTGATTCTGCTGCATACAGCGTTATCAGATACAGTAGAAGATGGTATCAATTTACGCAAGATGGCGCAGTTATCAGTCACATTCCAAGAGTTGATGCAACTACAGAATATGAAGCCACCTATCGAAGCCAATATGGACTTGGTTAACATGCTGAGGGTGAGTTGAGCACTTTTAAAAGATTTCAAAACTACATGGCTTAAATACTGTAGGCTTATTTATATTGGTTCATTTGGTATACATGGAAAATAGTTAAAGAGTTCAAGTTTGCCCCAAACTCATAGTAGGATGGCTGAAAATTGTATTTTCCACACTTATAATATTACAATATGTTGTATTTTATGTTCTTGTTTGGGTATAATCAAAATATGATACAAAATTTAAAATTTGACACAATTACAAGAAAAGGACATTTGAGGGTGCTTGACACTCAAATTTAAGAACTTGAATACCTAACAAAATATTTAAAAAGGGTCAGATATTTCCACCCAGTGTAACTATTAATTATTCTTTATACACTCCAACTATAGTTTTGCTCGATAGCATTACAAATATAATACAACCCATACTTTCTTTGCAGTTAACAAGATGACTTGTATGCTTCTATTTCTATTTGTTTACAGTTTGCGTTGTTACATATTTTTTAATTGTCTGAATTAATTTACAGGCATCCCTTGATCTGCAGTACACAGAAGATGAGATATACGAGCTCTCTTTAGCCAGAGAACCAAGAAACTCTACTAGCACAGTAAGTGTAAAACTTGCATAAAAATAACCAGATGTAAATGATGCAAACCTATTGGAAATGTTGATAGCATACTTTGGAAGTTGGTAGGTTTAGTCTTTGTTATGAATGGTCATGAACTCAATCGTGATAAGAGGTCTTGTGGAGATTTTTGGTAAGATGATGATAGATAGAGCCTAAATACACTCTATAAACCTTGAAGTATGCAACAAGAAATCAGACGCTGTTACAAGATCCATAGCATATCCCTTGTATTCTTCAACATTGTGAACTGTTGGTTTTGTATTGTGTAAGAGACTAGTAATAATTGATTATAGTGGATTTTTTTATACATGTCACCAAGCGCATATTGGTGATGGTAAGATTATATTTGGAGGGGATGGGTTTAGAACAAAACTAAAAAGCCATATAATGCTCAACTATGTTCAACATAATACGATGATCTAACCCTCAGTAAATGAGTTTTTTTCTATAGAATACGCAAGGTTATCAATCAGGTTCGATGGAAATTATTGTCAAAAGGTTTGATGTCATGCTATCGATTTGAGTTGATTCGATTTGTTTGATTTAATGGGCCTCATAGTAAGATCATTAGGCCACATTAATGCTGTCGTTTGTTACGAATTACAAACACTAAATCAATGTCAACATATGTGTGTAAGTTTTTAGTTGATGTTAAATGGTGGGTTAAATGGTGTATTTTCAACGTTAGTACTCATTAGTATTCCATTATAGAGATTAAAGTCAATGTGGCAAAATTATTGGCCAATATATTCGAGCTTTGGTTTTATATCCATTATTCTTTGTAAGAAAGCGGACTTTATTTTATTAATTATGGCCATATATCTGTTATGTTATATCAAATCTCTATTGAATTGACTAGATTAAGCATACAACCTCTCGGAATGAATGGAATCGTCGACACGACCCCCAAAATTTATAATTTGGTGTCACTATTAAACAAAATCACTATAAGTTTGATTAAGACCAAATCACTGCGTATTAATATATTTTTACATGAATTCTTCATAATTTTGGTATTATTTTGGGCTAATATTTTTGATAATACATGGACAAACATTGCAAATAAATTCATTTGAATATTCAGGAAGATTTGATACCCTGTTATGATTCGAGAAATATGGACTAATTTATCTCCCCGTATGGTCATATTGGTTTTTGTGCGTTAATCGGCTACTTGTTGCATACTTCAAGATTTACAGAGTATAGGTCCTTATATGTTTTCCATTTTTAATTTAGTTAATGCAGAGACATTGATCGGTAGTGTACCATCACTTTTGTGTATCTATGAAACCCATCATATTCCAGCCCAGGGTTTCATGAAACCCATCATATTCCAGCCCAGGGTTTTATGAAACCCATCATATTCCAGCCCGGGGTTTCATGAAACCCATCATATTTCAGCCCAGGGTATTGTGTTTTCGGATGTAAACAACTTTATCTTATGTACCATTTTAGTATCAGGCGTTTTGCAATATCGCACTCGGGTTTCATGAAACCCATCATATTCCAGCCCAGGGTTCCATGAAACCCATCATATTCCAGCCCAGGGTTTCATGAAACCCATCATATTCCAGCCCATGGTTTCATGAAACCCATCAGTTCTTAATTACTATTGAATAGTGGTGTTTGTTTCACTTCATGCCCCAGGCTCAGACACCCTCGCAACGCCACTGATCAAAGTAGCCTTATAAATATATCAGTAAGAATGATAAACATTCTGTTAATTCTGTCATATTTTTCTTTCCTTTTATTCAGCCTCCTACACCAACCAAACCAGCAGTGTTTGCTGAATGGGCATCAGGCGTATCAGTTCACCCTGATACAGAGACTATTCAAAAGCATGTGTCAGCAATGGTAGAGGTATGTATTGAAGAGCCTCAGGAAATTCTAAGAGGTATATCTTGTGCATATTTTCTTTCTTTCTTTTTATCATTAATTTTGAAATCTTACCACCTTTTCAGTACTAAAACATTAGTGATCGCTATATCCCAGCGCTACATTTCAAAGCCAAAAAAGGTTGACAAATTGAGCAATGTGCAACAAGTTGTAAATGATGTATTGGTGGATTATGATGAAAAGCATCAACCGCTCAAAATTTGGTGTGAATTTATTTTTGAGAAACCAATCCAACAACAAAAATCTAGTAAACTAGTTTTGTGATCTTTCCTAACCTTCTTGAATGTGTGCTTTTCATTCTAGGCTGTGTTTAAGAATTATGATACCGACAAGGATGGTTACATCACCTACAATGAGTTCCAGGCAATAGCAAGCAACTTTCCTTTCATGGATTCCTTCTGTGTCTTGGATGCTGACAGGTAAGGCAACATCAGCACTGCATTAGTAGCCCAGGGGGTAGGGGTGGGGGGTACTTAGACTAGGATGGTTACATCACCTACAATGAGTTCCAGGCAATAGCAAGCAACTTTCCTTTCATGGATTCATTCTGTGTCTTGGATGCTGACAGGTAAGGCAACACCAGCACTGCATTAGTAGCCCGGGGGCGGTGGGTGGGTGGGGGGTGGGGGTGGTACTTAGACAAGGATGGTTACATCACGTACAATGAGTTCAAGGCAATAAGCAAGCAACTTTCCTTTCATGGATTCATTATGTGTCTTGGATGCTGACAGGTAAGGCAACGCCAATTAGGTTAATTATTTAACTCGCTTGTGCATAGATCATTCACTAGCAAATTAGGAAAATGAAAATTTTTTGTCTCACATACATGGACATTAGCTGTTGCTTTTTAGGTGTTTTTTTTCAGAAAATGAGCTATGCAACATTGTTGGAATTTTTTGTCTAATTGTGTTATAGCACACTTTTTTGTGATGACAAAAGAGAAAACGGAACATTTATTTACACATTGTGTATGCTTGTAGGCCAAAAATGACTCTACTTACTTATACCGTGAGATATGTGAGACAAATCTTTTTTCAGTGTATTGTGCCTGATATCCTCATAAAAGATTCATCTAAACAAGCTCTGGCCTAATGCTCTAATGCTCATGTATACTTACTAGAAGCTGCTAGCCTCTAGTTAGATGCTAATTAACGAAGACACTTAAGATGAATATAGTTTAACTTGCTAGTGTCTGGTTAGCGTCTAAAATCAAACCAGATGCCAGATGTGTCTTGTTAAGTATATCATGGCCATAAGTCCCATCAGGCCTCAATCAGGAGATATTATTGCCTTCTATCTTATTGTCTTCATAAGTTTTTGATTATTGATAGCTTGTCGTGCCTAAAGTATAATCAGCTAATAGCTAGTTTTCTTGACCCAATGCATTTGAAAAATACTCGGTAATATAGAGGTGCCACTTTATTGTCTTTAAAAATGAGCATAAATAAAAGTTGACAAACTAACTATTATCCGAGTTATTTGATGGATTAAGATTTTTTAAAACTGAAGCTTTAAAATTATATACTTATATAACATGTGAAAAGAGGTCTGATAAACACCATTGTAATTGCATTTTTGCCACCATTTCAATTTTATCTCATATTAAATAGGTTATACCTCTATGTAAAATAATTGGCAATTTTATGCTCATTTTTGAAAACAGATCACATAAGGCCAAATTTAAAAAAATAGGTTTACAGTGGTTTGAAAATTAATGCTGAATGCAATTTTTGGTTTTTTTATTTTTATTCCCAACTTGGTTTTTTTTATGGCAGTGAATCGTAAGTTCTAATTTCCATATGTTGACATTTCTCAAATATCAATTACAAATAAAGTAAAGAAGTATTTTATTCCAATCATGTGCGTGGATTTGTTTTAACAAAATATCAATTAGGGAAAAGTATGATTTTCCTAGAAAAATCTAAAATTGAAAAATCTTAAAATAAAAAAATACTCATGTAAAATAACTGGAAACACTTTGAGTCACATCAAAAAAAAAGTCAAAAATGAATTATTTTGATAACACTGTTTAACTCTTGTTGCAAGTATGCTTTTGTGTTGCATAACGTTTAGAATATAACTTGATACTTCAAAAGACTCACTGGAAATCATGACTAGTGTTGTTGTAATCTTTAAATGTCATTATAGCACAATGTATAACTTCCTATATGATCTCGTTCAATTTCAGTGATGGATTAATCAGCAAAGCAGAAATGAAGACGTACTTTGTACGAGCACACAGCCAAGCTCTGAGTAATGGCTTCAAACACAGCTTCAGTGTACATACATATTTTAGTCCCACCTTCTGTATTCATTGTACGGGACTTTTATGGGGACTCATCAAACAAGGTGTGAAATGTAAACAGTGCGGCATTAATGCACATAAACACTGCAAGGACAGAGTTGTGGTGGAATGCCGCAAGAAAACACGCAGTGTTGTACAGAGACGAAATACGATGGATAGTGTGCGTGGGTCTCAGAATAGCCAACGAGGGATGAACGGACAGTCGCAAAGTCAGCAGAGTTTAACGGGGGAAATCTCGGAACCTTCGGTGAATGGCTCAGGCAGTTCTGGTACAGGTGAGTGTGATGATAGACCATGCATCTTAGGGGAGGGGGAGGGGGAGGGGAGAGGAGCATTCATTAAGTTGGATGTAATAGGACTTTGCAGCCCCAATTGCATATTGTAAAATGTGTCTCATTTGCTTAAAATGGCCATTGTCCTTGAGAAATGTGTACAAAAAATAGGCTTTTTACCACTTCAACCTGTTGCCGTTTTGATGTGATAGGATATACAGACACTTAGACACTCTTTTTAGACTGGCTATAGTATATTCCTACCAACCATAACTGATTTTAGTATGTCTGACCTTGGATTTTTGCACGAATTGGTGAAATACAACAACTTGAACTGTTGTCCGTACACAAGAATAAGCTCAAATCAGCAATTTTGACTCAATTTTTGATCAAACAAAGGCTCATTTTACTTACACTGTATATTTCCAGATCATTTAGAAAGTTATTTTCAACTCATATGGATATGTAAAAGCAGTAACAAAGTCCAATCTTCCCATTCGTTGAATGGTTTTTGTGCGAATTTAAAGTTTGTATACACTTATATTGCCCATTTCTGGACTTTTCCACCATACGTTTGTATAGCGAGTGCTGTGTGCAGTGATGCAGTAAAAATTATTCAGCGATTAAATAGTGAGACAATATACGTGAAAGTTTTCCATATGAATATTAGCTTGTTTCATTCAAAGTGGACCTGGAGAACTGCAGTGACCTTGAAAGTGATTATTGAGAGTTAAATTTTGGGGTCAATTTGAGATTTTGAACCAACTAAAATTTTGTTTGAAATGGGAGTCTTAGGATCTAAATCAGAGAAACACAGTTGGATATCAAGTCTTGAGCTAGTGTTAAGTGTCACTGCTTTTACTATGTATTTTTAAGAAAATGGTGAAATTAACATACCAAAATGAGTATAAGAATTGGTTGTTGCAATGTACCCTCCCTTGATTTTCCATACTGAAAAAAGCAAATAAAAAGTTCAAAATTTCAGGAATGCAAATTTTAGTTAGGCTTTCCATAAATTTTGGGAGCAAAAAATATGATTTTTTGTATTTTTTGAAAAATTGACATTTTTGGTCAAAAACTGATATCACCATTATGTTTAGGGTAAAAATCTGCTTCTAAAAATGTATACTTTTGTATGGTTAATGCAATTAGTTTGAGAAATAGAGTACTAAAGCCGTTTATACTAGTTGAAGGTCTATGTATACTAAAATTAGTAGAAAAGTCAGGCCTCTCATTTAGGGTTGTTCAGAGTTTTTTGCCGCATCAATTATTCAATGCAGCAACTATCTTTGTTTAAATTATTTCCTCTTATACACTAGTACACCTTGGGATTAGAACAGGGTTTTGATGATGAAAAATCAATATCATATAGAATACTTTTTTTATTCGCAACGACATCAAATATTCTACCATGAAGTAGTCAATATTACATAGATATGCATGAAATTTTATTGAATAACAAATATGTATTGCACAAAATTGGCATAGAATATTCTATACGAAGAAAAACTCTGTCAAGCTTGCATGTTTAACCCTAAAAGAACTTGGATTTTGCTGTTAATGGATAAATGTGAGTCTTTGTTGTTTGCAATGACCCCATTCCCACCATTGCTTAAAGAAGATAGATTATAATAATTTTGAAATAATGCTGTTTGAATAATCCAAATAATAACAAAATGTTTGATCTATTTATTTGCAGTAACAGATTTAAATTCCTCATTAAATGTGACTTGGGAAGACAAAAAGAGGTTGTCATTACGTCAGAAAGCTCGCAGGAAACAGTGTCAGTCCGCACAGACCGCCTCCAGTACCAGTTCTCCCCCAGGATCTGACAAAGAAAGTCTAAGCGATGATAACGCAGGTGGCATCATCTGTAGAGGACGCCGCTTGAGTGAACTAAGCAATGAAAGTTCCAGTAGTTTTGGAGATCGTAGCAGTTGTTGTGAGAGTGATTCTAGTGTGTTCCGTAGCAATTCTGAACTTGCTGCATCGGCTTGTTCAGCGCCAATTGGAGGACCAGCAGAAGCACTCAAAAATAGGCTGATGTCAGCACAGAGGGTGAGTACATCATTAATTTTGTTTAAGCGATGGATACTTTATTGAAGTACATGTGAATAAATGGTTCTTAAAGGTTTTTAGCTTGTCCTCTATAAGGAACCCTGATGGTTCTACTATATACCAAAAAGAGTTCTATAAATGATGGGTTTACAAGACCTTTTAAGTTTAATGAAAGGTTTCTTTATGAATTTACTGGCTTCTTTAAATGTTAAGAACCATATTTATGAGTTCAATTTGTAAGGACTCAATTAAGAGGACAAAAAGAGCTAAAAAGGTTCAAATAAGTGCATTGGGGAGCTTTTTAAGGGGGCTGATAGGTATGCGCATTTGGTCATTGGCTGCAAGTGGCCTATTGTAAGGTGAACTGTTTTTGATGATTCCCTTGTTACGGCATAATAATAATAGCCAGTGCTTTAAATACCCACTGGAAAAGGTGCAATATACAAGGGATATCAAACCAATATAGAAAGTATAAATGCTGTCGATATCATTTTTGCACCATAATGTACACAAGGACAAGTGACCATCCTGACAAAAGTTTATTGATATAGCTCTTTTCCTTCTTCAATGGTGATCTTTAAAACTTTTTGATACCCCTCCTAAATTCTAGAATTATTATTATTATTATCAAGTTCCTAAGATTGCTACCCCAGAATGCAGGGAACATGTTTTTTATAGTTAATCCATATATATCATTTCTGAAACCAAGTAATTATTTGCCCTCTCATTGAGTAATAATGATTTGTGTTTGATTTTTTTCTATTTATCTTTCCAGGACCGAGACTTGTTAGCATCAGAAAACCAAAAATTGAAATCAGAAGTAACAAGTATAAAGGAAAAGAACAAAATGCTTGAAAGTCATTTAGAACTTATTAGACAGCACACAGTATCATTCATACTAGATCAAATGGACACTATTCCAATGCAAAAAGATACCCAGGTGTGATGAAGAAAATGACGTACGCATGAAATGGACCGAAATGACGAGAGAACCAAGTGCCATGGACGCTACGTGGAACATTATGTGATGTTAGTCATACGACATTTTTGATACTATTTAGTAAATAAGTGCCATTTACTGGACGCTGTTATAGACGTGTGTACTACTGACTTTGTGTTTATTGGACGTAAACTTTATACTGAATTGGACGTCGTCAACGTAACCTCATGCTATTTATTGTGTAGTGAATTAACTCGTGCTTGACCCGGTGGTGCTTTTCATGTACATAGATCAGTTGTGAAATTTACACAGAGATCGCGTATTCTTATTTTGAGGTGACGTGAAAGCTCACGTTGTAGAGATGTTTACAAGTTGGACTAAATTCATTGCTCATTCCCGACTGTGAAATCTGAAATCTGGAAGAAGGTAAAGTCAAAACTGAAGCTTCATTGTAAAGGCCGTGGTGACCATCTCCATAGCATATAGGCCAGATTCCACTACACTGTGTATGTTTGCGGGGGTACGCCACTCCTCCCGCACAAATAAGTCTGATTTAAATAGGTCTATGTTTAAATATGGAAGAAAAGGGTTCAAGATAAGAACAATCTGTTAAATTTCAAAGCAAATTCTGTAAAACAATTGAATTTCTTTACATTTCACATTGCTCATGCTTGTCTGTTGGCATACCCGTAAATGTGCATATCTACATTGTATAAGCGCATGATTAATTTGACAGTACATTCACCAGCTTAGGCCACACTAATTTGATTGTTTGTCTCAAAGCTCACCTAAATTTGAAAACTTTATGTGGAATGTGGTATTTTTTTCTTTTTTTTTAATTTTAAATTTTTCCAACTATATCAGGTGTTACACTTGCCATGTTTGCCATTCATTTTCCATCCATTGATATTTACTTGTACCGGTATATAAAACAGTATGTTTGTTATTCTGCCATTTTGCGATCCACAGGACACGATTTGTGATCTTTGATGGGGTTTTATTTGACGAAATTGAAAAATTAAAAAAAATATTTCGAAGAAAAATTCAAATTTCAACAATTTGGCGATGTTAATGCGCATGTTTAAACTAACGCGCGTCAGCTTTGAGACAAAAAATTAAATTAGTGTGGCCTTGTTTAAATGTATACATCACAGTAAGTCATTAGATCTTGAGGCTGAGAGATTAAAGTAATTTATGAAGTGAAGATTGTCATTCAATATTTATTTTAAATCTATGCATATTAATGTAATATTTGATTATTTCATGATATCTCACACGATTCAAATTGGATTGGAATGAGTACTTTTCTGGAATATTCTGTACTGATGTTAATATTTCATCAAACCATCGTGTCTGAGCTACCAAATATTTGGTGCATCAAGCGTCTGGTATTGGGTTAATTCCAATGTATTATCTAATATTAATGGAAGCTTCATGAAGAAAATAGTCCTTGGTCACCAAACATTTGTGACAAATATTTGGTGATTCTGATCATTTGGTGATTCTGATCATATAAAGCTTCCATTACCCCAGGCCGTTACTATTAGGAATCATATTGGAATTGATTTAACAATGTAGACCTTTTGCACCAAACATTTGGTACAGTAGCTCATAAAAAAGTTTGGATCGGCCTTTAGAAATAATATGAACACAGATACTAGTTACATTATCCAATGCACAATGAAACCTGGTCCTAACAGCATGTAGCATAGTAAAACCACTTTTTAGTTATGGTTTATTTTTTTAAATTAAAGATAAATGTAATGGAAGCCATGCATGGATGGGTGGGGTAAGGTACACAGTCTTAACAAAATTTATAAATACCTAAAACTTTCACATTTTAAGTTGAAGGTGAAGGTAATGGAAACCATACATGGACCTTTGGGGCAAGGTTCACTCTACGCTGGTCCCCGGCCTCTTATGTCTTCAACAACTCCACACTGACATAAGACGCAGGTATCCGCTAATGAATCTAAGCACTTGATTGGCCCGTGCCCTGAAGGCATTTGTTTTCCGCGTCAAACACGCAACATGCGTGAAGCATTGGTGATTGCGCGAATGCTTGTTAAGCGTTGTTAAACGCGGGGCGCCATGCAGAGGTCGCGCATGTAAACATCGCCATTTTAGTAGTTTTTTAGCAGTTTTTCAAGCAGTTTGTGTAGTATTTTGTTAAAAAAACACCTACATTTACTTGTTTTGGTGCTTTATGTGTTCTTTTGGTGGTCATTTAGGGAATTTTTTTGGACCTTTTTTGTACATTGTCAAATTTGGGGGGGTGCGACGCCCCCACCGCACACCCCCCTGGCTACGGGCTTGCTCTTCACCAAAGCCTTCCAATCACGAATGTTTGCCGTTTAGTTTGATAGGGCGAGTGAGCTGTCAAGTTGTGTAATTCTACTGGTGAAAATTTTGACTAATTTTGATCACCCAATACCTGCGGTGATGGGCAGTCTGAACCATATAGTGAAGCGCCCACATCGAGGGTACCAGCATAGGTTCACTCTGTGAATGCTCCTCAACATGGTGCTACATACTGTTTATACCTGGTGAGTTACAAACTGAATATATATCTAAAACTTATTCACTGACCATTCACAATTTATCCTGCTTATACATATGTACCTCATTTTGGGAATTAGTTTAATGTAAAATTCACAAAGCGCAAGTGTCCTTAACAAAATGAACAAACAAACACACATGAAAAAGCATCAGATATCATGAAAATGCAGTTGAAAATCATTATAACCAAATCTGATCAAAAGTCCATTTTTAATTTTCCTGTACCATTTTACTAATTTCTTTTGTTTTTTATTGTTATTAAAATCCTAATATGACAACATATTGGATGTAAAGAAGTAATTTGTCTGTCCCCGGCAACTTTGTTATATTGAGTTTCTACACTTAAGCCTAAAAGTTAAAAGTTCTGCAACAAAATATTTGGATAGAAGGATACATTGTTAAGTTTGAATAAGCATTAGTCAATTGGTTTTGAAACACTATGGCCCGTATTCCAGAAAGATGTTTAGCTAAACAATTGTTTAACTGAGCATCAACTGTCCAGGAATGATACGCATTGTTGCAGCTTTCAAGCAGAACAGTTCAATGAGTAGGCTGTTGACGAGAAATAAAACCTTGATTTAGCTAAACACCTTTCTGGAATACGGCCCTATGTTTTTAAATGTCTGATCTAATTCTGGAGGGCTTTACCCTGTATTCCACCAGAAATTAGCCCCCACTTCTCAAAATAAATTTCCACTCATGATCTTGGGTTCAATATAGGATCTGCGCCTAAAGTTTTGATTTTTAAAGAAGAAACTATCAGGAAAAATGTATGTAGATATTATATGAAAATGGATACCATTATACTTATATGTTTTGTCTATCAGTTATACACATAACTGCTTCTTTGGCAAACAAACTTATATGTATAAATTTGCAAGATAAAAATATGATTAATAATTTATTGAATAACAGGTGAATCGGGTACTAATGGACCAAGCCAATAAGTTTGTTAAGGACCAAATTATGTTAACATATTGTATTCTTGAACTAAGGGTGAAAACATAGTCGGCCTCCAAACAAAATTTTTGCTACCAAACATTTGGTCGTGACGTCAAAATGAACAATTGACTCCAAATAAAATAACTTCAACACCGAGTTGAGACCAAATAAAATTTCACGCTAAATTGAACATGTGTTGAATTGTCATATACATTGTCTCAACTGTTTGTTACCGGTTTGTAGTTTAAATTCGATAGCAAATATTTGGTGACGCCATGATCAAATGTTTGGTAGGCCGACTATGTTTTGAGCCTAATGCTGCTTTAGCATATTATACATTGGCAGGAACTCAATGTATGACATGTTTTTCAGTCTCTGCTTTGCTTCATCTTGAGAAATTGTTACAAATCATTTATCACATTTGAAATGGGTATCAGTATTAGTAAATCTTTACTTCCGATAAATGTAATACACTTCATTTTACCATATTATGCCATTCATGCTATTACCACAGTATAAGATACCAGGTTCATTTCCTAGAAGCCTAAACAAGATTGGGAGTTGCTATTCAGCTGTTTGTGGTGTATTTAGAATCTGGTCAATTTATATAATATCAGCAGCAAGGCTTCATGTTATACTGAAACCGGGGGTGGGGGGGGGGGACTGCTCACATACTTAAGTGGTACTCAAGCTCGTCACAGCACCTCAAAATTGAACCCTAAATGGCGTAATTGTTGACAGCAAATTGTACCCCTAAATGGCGTAAGATGATGTAAATCGCACCCCAGATAGCCGTGCAATGGCATAAGATTGTACTAACCTTTTTCTTACAAATTAAAAAGTCAAAATTAAAAGTTTTTCTTTCATTAACATGAAGTCAATACTTATTTTGTTTACTGTGTTTAAATGTTATGTAAAACATGAACAGCCGGATACTCAGCTAAGCAACACTATGTGAAAACTAGTTCTTAGCAACAAAGGTAGCTTGAATTTACAACCCTAAATGGTGTAAATTATGCTGAAAACTACTCCTTTTTTGAAAAGGTTAGACGCCACTGGTGGGGTCAAAATCAGACCCTTTTATGTAATTTTTTATGATGAGCACGAGTACCAATTGCCATCAAGAGTGATCCCCCAGGTACTGAAACGGGTGTGTTTATACAGTGACTACAGTTTGTACTACAAAGATTCTCTGTGTTGTGGCTGATGACCTACACTGCCGCTCGAAAGTATTTCCGCACAAAAACATTATTCAGCCATATCTCAAAAGGCATTTATCCGATTTTCATCATTTTTTGACAGAGTCTATATTGTACAATTATCGAACTAACTAATCCAGACTTGCATTCATTGCATTTATTGCATTTGAAAATATTGCATGTAATGCATATTACTACTTTCGTCTGAACGTAAAAAAAATCGAGTTTATATACATTTCTGTACATTTGTTTTAAAACTTACAACCTGAAAATATTCTATCCTGTTGCAAGGTAATAATGAGGTTATGAAAAATTGATTAGTTACATAGTAATGGGATTTGTACTTGTGGTGTATTTGTATATGGTCCATGAAATCAGCCATTTTCATGGCAATGGAAGAATAAATATTAAAAGAAATATCGATTTATTCATACTGAATAGATAAGTTACCTAATCTTTGGTAATTCTAGGTCGCGTAATATAAAAAATGAGGTTTTTGAACGGTTTTTAATTGTGCGGAAATACTTTAGAGGGGGAGTTGTATATTAAAACACGGCTACAATGGAGTCGCCTATCTATTCTATTGCTGCCACCATCTGTTGTTAGCTGATTGCAGGTTCAAGTACAATGCTATCATTAGTTACTGGGTGTGTTGATAATTGTTTCCATGAGGGGTGTTCAATAAGTTTGTGGGCTCGTGTAGAAGGAGATAAGTCATACAGTTTGGATTGATATATCATCAAGTTCAACTTGATTGATGAATGTATGGGAAGTTTCAAGTCAATATCTGAACTCTTTTTATGTTACAGAAAATCAAATTTTCCATTTCATTGTGTGTAAAGTTCAGAGTAGTAAACATTAAATTTCAGAAACAAAACAGCTGTCATGAGGACATAAAGCTATCAAATCCACCTCCTACCTACTATGTTTGAAATCAGCTGCCCTTTTGTTGATATTGAATGGAAAAGGAGCCTGTCTATTAGTGTTTACATAATATCGTCTTTCTTGCGCTCGTTGGATGTTGTACCCGCAGTTGAGATTTTGTTTATTTCATTAACGTTTAAGATAGAAAATTTCTTCTAAAAAGCTTGCAATTGTCAAGTTTTGATTTTCTGATAGATAAAGACATGAGCAGATACTTTCTTGAAACGTCATATGAATAGCTAAATTGCAAAATAGCTTAGAGACCATTTTTTCAAAAAATTGTTTTTGATAGAATCTTATAGACCTTTAACTTGTGCCAATTAATAAAAAACTATTTGATGAATTATCTAAATTACACCTTATTTTTAAAGGCATATTATTAAAGTACGTATTACTAAAATCGTTATCAGGAAATTTGCAACACATTTTGATGTCCTAGCAGTTTTTACCCTATTCTCAAAAAGTGCAAAATGGATGTAAGCCATTTTGCAAGTCAACACTTCATATATGTGGGTCACTGCGACAAAAGGATGCACTTGTCAGCTTGTACATGTTGCTCCTTGTAGCATATCTGATGCGTACAACTAGCATTCATTAGATATGCTACCAAAAGCTACATGTGGGAGATGGCAACTGTACCATTATTCTGCTGCGGCCCATGTATGTCCAATAATCAAGTCATAGCTTATTTCCTTCTACCTCAAGCTACAACCTTATTGAACACCCCTGTCAGACATACAGTCTTCATTGTAATCTGCAGTATTAACATGACAGAATAGAAATGAGGTCAAGTTGAGCTTTGACACATTTTGATCAGTAAAGACTCTGTCAAACATGATGTATATTGGACTAACATATGTGATGGCTCACCCCGAAAGGGGGGACTTTGCAGATGATATCAATTTTGATTTTTTTCATTCCATCTGTTGCAGCATTTTCTAAGCTTTAAAATGACACCTTACTTGTTGAAATTGATCAAGGCAATCAAATTTTACAACAGAAAAATCTGCTGGAAATTCTTATTATTTTCTTTATTTTTTACTACCTATTTTCACCTGTTACTTGAAAAGTGTTCTGTCGCAAAGTCCCCCATTTCAGGGCGAGTCATCACATATGCATAACATATGCACATCTTTACTCTTATGGCTAGAAATTAGACAATTATATACGTGATAGCCCTGTCACATATACAAATGTGTACCAACATAGACATGGTCTAGCCAAAAAAGTAAGGGTGTGTGTCATCTCTTGAATGTATTCATTTATCACGTTATTTACTGATATCAAATTGGAGGACTGGTGGAGAATCACTTCACTAGATTTCTCTAGCAAAAATAAAATTGTTTCAAAAACAGGGTATATCTGTAATAATTGACACTGATCCAGCTGTTTTTTATGTAATGCAGCTCATGCAAAAATTATTTCAATATAAAGCGTACATTCACATTCCTTTTGCCTTGCATTTTTAGAATGTCAGCTGGGTATTTATCGGACACCTTTACTCAAAATCTCAAAACCCATGCAAATGTTTAGTATTTATCAGATGCTTTGTCAAGCCACCCTAGTTTATACAGAGAGTCTGTGGTCAAGCAGGACATGTAACAGAATAACTTTGTGTTTATTGAAACAAAGTGTGTGCTATCATTTATATTTTTCCTGAATATTTTTTTTAATGTTTCAACTAATGTTGGACCAAGTTAATATATTTTATGAAATGTGACAATTTAATGTTTGTACTGACATGATGGGTATAACTATGACACAATCTATTCCTAAAACTATAATAACTTTATTATATTAGGGTGCTAAATGTAATATTTTGTCCAGGCCCATAGTTTTAAAATAACTCAATGTCAAAATTATCAAATATAACCGAAACAATGGCTTTAACAGGTTTATAACCCGAATGCTT
>JXSR01S002367.1:30218-43473 GCA_000969725.1 Ophiothrix spiculata
TGATAATTAGCCCAACACGTGCGATCTGGTTCTAAACAAATGATTATGTCCACTGATCATACGTATTAACAGAATAGGCGTACGTAAACATACAAATCAGACTGATTTTTCTCGGTTGGTAAACAAAAGTAACGAAAGGGGTCCCATCCTGGCTTGTGATCACAACCTTCAGAATAACAGTTCTGCATCTTTTCCCTTATTTTTGTTTTAGACGAATGTTATGTTATCAAATAGGAGTCCGACTTTTTTCCCCATAGACTTAACGTGTGGCAAAACTGTCCACCCCATTTGTTTGTGACGTCACTACTTCCCTGGAGTATAAACATGAGTAAGGAGCTAGTCCACAGATATGCATAAGGAAACAACAAATGATTGTTGCACATTTCAATAGCCCTACTTGATTTGGCGTGAATTTTGAAAGCATGTGTCCTAAATAAAACCTGCTCACGCATAGTGCCGGGCAAGGAACAATGGATATGACCGCGCACACTGCCCGGCATTACGTCCTATGTCAACTCATCTATAGTGTAGGCATTAACTAAAGCTAATTTAAAAAACTAAAATAAGTTTCCCAATTCAAATCCAAAAATTGAGAGCTTGATTTTGCTATTATTCAAGCCTATTTTGCTTTTGACAGATTTGCTCAGTGATTTGTGCAGCACATAAATTAACCTGTTATAATTTCACTCGGAGAACGTGAAAGTTACATTTGGCATTACTGGCAACATAATAAGATGGGATGGATGATGGCCAACCAAAAAAATATCAGTTATTTATGCTTAGTGACATGGGCGTCATTTCATTTTGAAGTGTGGGGGGGGGGTCCAGGGCCCAGGGGGCAAATAAATCGTTTGTATTCAAAACAGTGGGGGGGACACCTGATATTATGTCCCCCACCCTTCAAAATGTGGGGGGGACGTGTCCCCCTGTCCCCCCCTGAAATGACGCCCATGCTTAGTGATCACAACGGGGACAAAAAATCAAGTTTTCATGGAGATATGCGTATGCATTATCATTAGGTACTGGAATTTACAAACTTCCACAAATATTCGATTAAGTGGGGTTGAACAATTATAAAGCGTAGGAATATAAATTAACCTGTGGCACACCTCTAACCTCATGTCTTGTGTGTCATACAGCACCACTTGCCATGTGATCACAGCTGGAGAGAAATTTGAACTTCTGGCTGGCCAATCATGTCCCATTCCTACCATACGATTGACAAACAACTTGTGCCTGGGGCGACTTTGAACAAGGCAAGGTGAGCAGGAACACCATACCGCATACACCATAATACAAAATAACCATCATTTTTCTAGTTATTCTGACCGGGTAACCACTCACGTGCCAAAAAATGTGAGACCTGGACAGGTCAAGACATGCAATATGGGGTATCAAAATTGATCCAGTTCTCCACAAGTCGCATATATAAGGTATCAAATTTGGATTTTAAGTCTCTGATAGGATATCAAACACAGAAAGAGCAGTTGCATTGATGATTATGGTGTCTAAATTGCCAATGAATACTAAGTAAATTGTTCAAATATTGTACAGTTACATATTTAATCCATTTGTTTGAATAATTATTTTGTCATGATCTCAAATACGATATAAACCATTCCTATAATTGCCATATTTCCACCATTGAGGGGTAAATCCAAAGGATCATTTCTCAGAACGAGGCTTAAGTATGGTCAAGATATTTCATCGTAACTATTCAGTACCGTTCTGCATCTGGCATGCAAAACTTGGCATTTTTGTCTGACCAATGACAATCCATCCATTACTGGCCAACACCATATCTAGTTTGGGTTTTGAACGTCTTTTCAGCTCCACATATAAAAGCTATAACTCGAATTTTGTAAAGGCAATTTCAACCAAACTTTTTATGTTTGTATGACCAAATGCTATCCAGGAATTACTATTTGGTTGGTTCCCTGTCTCTGGTTCCTGTTATGGTTTTGGCTACACACAAAAATGTCATAACTCGACTTCAATGCAATAAATTTCAACTAAACTTTGTAGGAATGTTTGTCTGACCAATGATTATTTAACCCATCATTTTTTGGGGTTGGTTTTCTGCTTCTGTCTTTGATTCTCAGTGTTTTTGGCAGATAATAGCATTTTTCATGTGGAGACAAAAACAACCAGAAACCCAAGACGGAAGCAGGGAACCAACATATGGATAGTCATTAGTCAAACATCCCTGTGAAGTTTGGTTCAAATCTTTACATGCAGAGAGGTACTGAATAGTTACGATGAAGTTTGACCATACTTGACCTTGTTCTTAGTTCCGATTCCGACTCTGTTGATTTACCCCCTCAACTGCGGAAATATGCCAATTATAGGAATGGTCTATTCATTTGAATAGGTATGGTCCCAGATAGGTTATCCATTTTAACAGATAGGGTGTATTTATGGTCTCAGAAAGGCCATCTTTTAACTCATTTTTGCCACACCTTTGGAACCTGTAGCATGCAAGTGGTTACCTGAGCACAAATATCAGTACCCTTCCCTGACTGTATACAGATGTGATGAGACAGGATCTGTAGTTACCCCTTGATTGTTCACATGAAATACTGCGAGATGAATATATACTCTGTAAATCTTGAAGTATGCAACAAGCATCCGATTAACGCACAAAAAACAATATGACCATACGGGGAAGTAAATTAGTCCGTATTTCTCGAAACATAAGAACGTACCAAATCTTGCTGAATATTCAAATGAATTTATTTACAATATTTGTCCATGTTTAGCAACAAAATTTGCCCCCCAAAATACAAAAACTATGAAGAATTCATGTAAAAATATATTAATACGTAGTGATTCGCCCTTAATCAATCCTAATCAATCACTACTAGTCTCTTATACAATACAAAACCATCACTTCAAAGTGTTGTAGAATAACAAGGGATATGCTATGGATCTCATAACAGAGTCTGATTGCTTGTTGCATACTTCAAGGTTTATAGAGTATAGTTAGGTTCAGCATCACATGAGAACAAAAGCCAAATGTGATACAGCACCAAATTTTAGATTTACTGACCAGGTAATATTTAACTGTATTACTTGGTTTGAGGATAAATTTGCTTATGCAACCTAAGCATACACATGTGCCAAAAACATGCATGCAGCATTGTGCCATAACTCTTTAAATATGCGATCAGGTTATTTTCAGAATTTTTATACTTAAAACATGCAATACAGCTATATGAGCTTTTCCCAAAAATGAAGGCATGTTTCGTCCTGATGTATATACTGTTAATTTGTTTATAATAATGCGTGCGTAGCAAAATTTTGCTATTTTTCAGCCAAAAATCGATAAAAAACCTTGATATTTGTGCTAAAATTTGCTTATTTTGACTAAAAATTTACGGGACAGTAATGTCGGGACAGTGAAAGTAGTAAAATATCGTCCCGATATTTTGATATTTGTCCCGCCAGCGTCCCGCTTTTCGCCCCGTACGGCCCTGAAGGATATATGTTAACCAGGTGATAAAGTACCGTTCAGCAACCGATACTCTACAGTTACGGTTTGGACACTTCTAGAACTTGAGGGTTTCCAATGAATAGGACACGCCGCTGTCAGTCACTTAATTTTGTCTCTCAAGGTACTTATCCAATTATGACATGTCACATTATCGATGTGAGTGCAAGAAAGTCATATCTGCAATAGCTGCCATTTTTTATAAATATGGATTGCACACTGAATAATGCCCAGTCTTGGTTAGTGATATTTTTATTCAGGTGAAAGTGTCACTTGGAGAACCGTTTCAAGAGCCACTGACATATGGCAGAGAAGTTTGAGGGATTTTTCACATTCTAGTGAGGTGTTAAAGGTGTTAGTTCTGATCATATTCTCATCCCCAGGGATCAACCGGAAGTATTGAATTTCTTGATGTCAAATGGAAGCTCATATTTTTCTGATAGTAAACCAAAATTTCACTTCCAAATTCCAAATAGTTTTTGAGATATAGCAAAAAGTGTAAATTAATTGGTATACCTATTTTCCATTTCTTATGTATTTTCATAACAGCCTCACCCCAAGGGTTGCATACTTTGTTTTGCCACTGAAGAGTGAACAAGAAGAAAACTGAGGGTGAAACCACCCCAAAGGCATTACAGAGGTCAAGGTCAATCAGTTAAAAGTAGATTACAGTGGAACCTTGTTAACACAAAAACCCTGATAACACAAAATGTTTGTTGGGTTCCAAGTATTAATTTTCTATGTGAAATCAGTTGGATAGCACAAAATCCTGATAACCCAAACTAAACTCTTTGGCCCCAGTGATTTTGTGTTAACGAGGTTCCACTGTATACACATGTTAAAATAGGAACCTACACCTTTAAATAAATATTACTTATGGCAGCCATTGCACATGACAATACATGTATGACAAAATAACACTGGATATCAGAAATCACCATCATTTCTCTGTATTGTGTACTTTTACTGGGTACAGTAATGTACAAAGTTTATTATACATGAAAAATATGTTCAGAATAGTTAACAAGTTATTGATTGATGAGTTATAAAAATATGTTTATAGTTTAGGTTTAAAAGTATGAAAACAATAAACCTGATGTATACAATGACAATGAAGTAGTCTCTTCAACTATAATAGTTCTGCTAAAGCATACTTTGACATGTCAAAATATTTTGAATCTAAACTGAAATCACCAACAGAATCTCTTTAATTTATCAATGAGAATATTTATATGCTTAGGCTTCTTGCCAACACAAAATATAATCAAAATTGAATTTGTGTACAGTTTTTGAGAAGCTGACTCAAGTTTTGTTCAGGGGACATAAGTGAAATACACATTTTTAAGAAAAGGGAACCAATTCTTGTACCAAATAACCCCGTGTCAAATTTAACCAGAAATAGTAATTTGAAAGAGTTGATTTCCTCTATGTATAAAGGCTACTTTTGAAATTAACCTTGGGAGCTTGAGGTACAATCTGAATTGAAGCTTTCAGATCTATGGAATGATAAGATGGCATAATAAATACTGAATACAAAATGAGCACAATGTATGTTGAATCAGAAGCTACAAAAAACAGTTGTCAATGCCTGATCTTATTCACCCATATATTCTAATTTGTGACACTAATTACAGATAAACTGAAGCTTATGTGAACAAAATAAGATAATAAAACAGGAAATTCGAAAGCCTCTTTAGAAAAGAAGTTAAAATTGAAATCAATAAAGTTACTATTGAAATCAATCATACTTGCCAACATTCTAATTTCAGAAAGAGGGACAAATGAGAGAAAATGTTTAAAAAGAGGGACATTTCAGAATTTCCTATACATTACTATGTAGAGATATTTGCAAAAAGAGGGACACCTACTAAAATCACCATGTTTTACGGCATTTAGTTCAGGTCAAAAGAGGGATGTCCCTCCAAAAGTGGGACAGTTGGCAAGTATGAATCAATGAATTTCCTATAATATATCTGAAGCAGTGTTAAGCAGAAAAGTGTTTCATTTCAAAAGTACAAGGGGAATCTGGACTCTCCACCATTTTGATTTGACTGGCGTGTAAATCCTATAGGATGGCAGCCATCTTGGATTGCTGTTTTTGTACTTCCGGCATTTTCCGTCTCAAGACACGATTTGTGCATGAAAAAAATGCACACGCTGTAAATGCGTCAAGAGAAGATATACTCTTTCTCAGAGTTGTTTTTCCTTTCAGATTGTGCCGTGTACGCCACTCTTAACGCGCGCGCCAACAGCGTGAGCGTAAACAATCAAATTCAACAAATCACGCACTGCAAATACGTGTGTAAGTAAGTGCATCCGTATGCAGAAGTGCTTAACAACAAGCGTTGGCAAGAAAAAACCCGCGAACGGGGGAAAAGGTACTCTGAGATAAACTATATCAGGCCAAACTCCGAACATATCCAGAAGTTCAATTAAAAACTCTGCTTTATGAGCGACAACAAGATGGAGGCGAGTCCAGATTCCCCTTTGGCAAAAATAGATTGAACTGTCACTTAAAGTTCCCCCCTGCTTCAACATTACATTTTGTCACAATAATCAAAATCCATGTCATGCAATCATGAAAACTGGTGCTGAAATTTAAAATGGGATTCTAAAACATTTGGCTGTCCACATGCAGCACCTCACTGACTGGCTTGATAATTGATAATATGAAATCATGATAAATATGTAGAAGGGAAATATTATTTATGGACTGATACCTTCTGCAAAGCAAATGAGAATTCTATGGGCGAGGGAGGGCCAAAAGGCCAATAGCCAGTACCTCAAAAAAATCTATATTACCCGTTCACACAAATGCTTAGGACTCTGTCACACTTCACTGTATAGAGCCAAATGTACGCCTAACGTTCCTAATCCCATTATTGTTTTGGTTTATACATTATTGTTTGTCATGTGCTCGTTAGAAGTATGCTCAATACGTTATACATACAGTTTGTCCATTATGTATTGTTCAATTCGTTTCCAATATGGTGTGTTCAGTGTTCAGTATGTAAAACTTTTCATACTTTATTTGTACGTTAGGACTCTATACGGTGATGTGTGGCAGAGCCTTAACCAACAATCAATGAGTGTCTTGCGTATTTATGCTAACAATGTGTAATTGCATACGCTCAGTTTACAGGGAGCTCAACGATTTCAATAAACGGAATATGCATGTATGTCTGCTTAAGATAGTAAATTCTGAGTTGAACAAGTTAACAAGATTGTGACAAAATTGCCTTGAGCCCTATGTTAATGTGATGTCTGCTAATGTACACATCCAGAAAAATCCACATTCAACAGTCCGAGTTGGTGGGCAGCAGTACCACACATACATTTCTGTATTGCTTATATTCATACCTTTTCCAAGTGCTACAAAATGTTATTATATTGACAGTTACTTGAAACTTTGAAGTGCATATATAGTTTTCTCAAAAGTTCACATGACTGAGTAGGGATTTCTGAAAAAAAAAGACCCATGATAATTTGGTTAAAACATAAGATCTCCATACACACTGTATACATGTACATACAGTTTTTTAGTAAATGCAACTTGAACATTCATCGTGATTAACAGGTGACATGTTAAAAGGTCAACCGAACTGCAGAGGAAGGTATGCAATTATATCAACCGAATATTCAAGGATCATTCAAATGTGCGGAGTTCATACACTTAACCAAATTAGCTAATCATTTATTTTATAATCATTTTTGACTTACAAATGATTCTTGGCAGCAGAGCACATTCACCTGAAATCACAAACCTGCTTTTAAAAAGATCACAAATTTGTTACAATTTCATAACTAATGATCTACAGAGCTTTCTTCTTCTTCCGACTCTCCAGGTGGTTCATCCTCATCCTCCTCATCATCATCAGATGAGCTGTCTTCAGAAGAATAATAAGTGACAGGAGGTCTATTTGTATTGATGAACAGATCATCATCGTTATCTTCATCAGTGTCACTGTAGTCATCTTGGTTATGGCCTAATGAGACCTTCTTGAGGTTTTCGGTGACTTCAGCCATGTTAGAATCAACTGTTTCCTGTTGCTTGGTGCCCTTGTTGGAATCATCAAATTCTGCTGGCCTGTTGAGAATAACAAATCATCTAACTGTCAGTAAAAAAAAAAATTAAACACTGCAATGAAGAGAAATATCATTCAATCTAATAGTCATGATTCACTTTTGAGTTGCATTGCAAAGATTGAAAATTGTAACCATAGAAGATATGATGGTTGAGAAAAATGCAAGGCTGTTTATAACAACATAACAAGAAGGAAAATAATTTCATGAGATTTAATCTTGAGCACACTGAATGTATAAAAGACAATATATTGAATATTTGCCCATGATCTCTTACCAGGAAAGTTTAAACTTTCCTTCCCTTACAATGTGAAGTGGAAAACGTTGGTCCCCTTCACACATATTCCTAAAAAGTCAGAAAAATCTGAATGTTTAAATTTTAGAAACCCTTAACCATCTCCACCCGACACTCAGGGTCATTTTGAGCTTATCCATCCAGCACAAATTTCATGCCATCAGTGGAAAAAATTTATCTTTTACCACTTAGTCAAGAACTGCATTTAAGTGCACTGAATTGCATCATTTGAATGTCATTTGTTCAAAAATCTCTCAAATCTGATGGGGTGTTGACTCTCCCCTGGCACCATTTACTCGGCACCTTGCCAGGATTCACTTTGTTCTGCCTGGCACTCAAAATATCCTGGTAACAACCCTGATTGGGCTGCTACTTTAGGCCAAACAAAAATTCAATTAAGTGTGAACACAGAGTGAGTCACATTTACAAGCCATGGGTTCCTGCACTCAAAATTTTTTGGTTTACAATGCATGTAGAATTTATGTTTGGTCCAGATCGAGACCTTCCCATCATGCCTTACTTCCAATGAGATTTTTTGCACCAATTGTAATTCCTTTCATTACAGCCAGTACAAAAAACCTCCCGATTGGAAGCAAGGCAGGATGGGAGGATCCCAATTAAATCTTCTTTTGTAAAACCTATCTACTTACCAAAATCCTTCGCTCTTGATAAATTTAATCTGTTTTGGGAAGAGTATGACAGTGATTTCTCCTTTGACCTTGTCTCCTTCTTCTATGGGGTCCACTATCACATAGTCACCTGGATCATAGAGAAAGGAAATATATTGGACTGAGTCATATTTCTATAAATTTTACACTGCATAAAAAGAAATTCTCAAAGACACTCAGGTGTGCTTATGGCCTTCATTTTAGATATAATCGTGTGCAATTTTACTGGATTTAGGTGTCACTGGAATACTACTATTTAAGACAATTATTATGCGTTTGATGCTGGTGTTGTGTTATCACCTTCCTTAAAAGAAAAGACCCTTTTCCCCTTTTTGACAGAAGGTGAGGTTGAAGAGAAATTCTGGCTATACAACTATGCTCCCTTTCCATCTTTGGAACTTCTAAATTTATCACTTAAACCTCAATGTCTGAATTGCTTCTCAAATGTCGCAGGAGTGAACATAAATCATAATGAATGAATATGTATGAACATGCAATCATGATTAATGGATATTCAGCAACATTTTGCTAATTGAAAAGTTAACATTCATTTTTGATTAAAACAAATTACATTTAATTTAACATTAATGTTTCTAAATCTATAGTCCTATGAATTAAAACCAAATTCAATTCAACATGTATTAGTATCGAAAGTAAATGTGTGCATTTGGTGCATTTTCTTCATGACAAAACAAGTTCAGAGAAAAATACCCATACAGATGCCCTTAATAGTCATGAACCTTTATTTAAAAATATTATATAAATCAAATTTTGAACTTATTGCTTTTATTCTATATTAAAAATTAGGCTGAGTTGACAGTTTAGACAATGTGACGAATACCTCTTTTAATCCAGACATTTTTGCGGAACTTATTTGGCATGCTGGCCAGGAATTTATCGCCAGATGATGTCTTCACCTCATGTAGATTGTTTCCTCTTGGTGCCACAACCTGTCAAAAATAAAAGAGGAAAACTGATAAGAGGCCACAGTTACTAACGAAAACTCTTGAAAACTATCAAGGAAAGACATGATACTAATCAATAGGCGAGGGCTGGTACATCAGTAAGCATTCTGGCACCATGACTTGACTAAGTGTCAAGTCATGAAAAATGCTATGTCGTAAAACTGTCATTTAAGCATGTCTGCATACAGACCATCTTGGGACTAAGTCCAAACCTCAAATTCAGCCAAAATATTGAAGCTGATCACAAATTTTTAAAATCAGTATGCTTCTTGAGAGTCTTGTGCATCTCACGCTAGGTAATTTGCTAACATTACGAATCAAAATGTGCAATTTTGGAGTCCAAACTTACTTTGTATGCTCTAAACATTGGGTTTCCGAATTTGACCACCTTTACTTTGTTTGCACATCCAGATTTTGGGTGATAAATTTCATCTTTGGGTTTAAATTAGGTTTGTAATAGTTCTACACTATTAAAAGTTGTTATCTATGCTGAGAGAAATTTTTAGTTTTTATTTTTCTAATATTTTATGTCAAAGCTTAAAATGGCAGTTTTACTACATAGCATTTTCCATGCTAAGTCAAGTCATGGTGACAGGACTAAAATTTATGCAGGCAGCACTTGTCTTATTTTAAAATTTAAGTTAGGTCTATAAATTTTGAGCATTTCACCAACGAAGCATTAATTAACAAGTACAAATTAAAAGTAATCACTGAATTACTGAAGTAAATTTGCGATATCAATTGGCTCTATCTGACATTTCACGGTTATTGGCACATAAAATGTTTAAAACACTGTAAATTATATTCGTATCAATTAATCGTAAAAGATTAATACAGTAGAAACTCATTATAACGAAATCTGATATAAGAAAAACCCTTTTATAAAGTAGTAATTTTCCTATACCATTTTACTATTTTTTTTGTTTTTTATTGTTTTAAAAACCCTGATATAACGAAATTTTGGATATAAAGAAGTAATTTGTCGGTCCCCAGCAACTTCGTTATAATGAGTTTCTACTGTAGATTACAAGAGAAAATAGCAAGTCTAAAGACCATTTCTTTCAACTAAAAGACCAAATGTATCATTATACCACCTGTATTATAGGCCTACATTTTACTACTACTACTACTACTACTACTACTATCAACTTTTCTCATCATAGCATTAAGTCGACCTGCAATGTCATCGCGAGTTAATCGCAGTCAACGCTTTTACTTTATTTCAGTCTGTACTGTAAACTGGTTTGAAAAATATTTGCCTCCCTAAACCCCATAGTCCTGGCCCCATGACTTGACTTAGGACCTATAGAAATTACAATAGCCAATGATAAAGGTTAATGATGGTCCATGACCATGGTCACAGCTCTGGGACTATAAACCTTGCTCGAGAAACACAAGCCAAAAAACTTTGTTTTTTGCGCTGTTCTGATCAGAGAAATCAAACGGAATGTTTCATTTGTTTACATAGCAACTGTTTGTAAACATATCTTCAAACATCATTTTTGTGTGACTAACAACTTCGGGAAGTATTTATAATAAGTAAATTTATTATAAATATCCTTTGTCATGTTTGTGGAGGGTTGCAGTTCGTATTTGATAGCTATGATCAGTTTTGGCCTTTTGGGGATATTGGGTATGTGCACTTATGCGCAGGTTTTATTGCAGAGCTTGCTTCTGGCTGTGCCACAGCACAGCCAGATATTTCGGGTAAGGTATTATAAGATAAAAGAAAAATAACAAGCTACATGTACAGTATATTAGAATTGAAAGTTAAACCGGTAGTTTTAAAACCTTCTCAAAATTGCAAAAAGTTCTTAGCAGTAAATTCACTGCAATTAAGCCTAGGGTTATTTTAAATGAAGCCGTAATGACCCCATAGTACCCCAACTTCACACAATGTCAGTGTTATTAAAATTTACATGCTGTGTGTGTGGTCAAACGACAGGAAGAATATTTGTAAAAATTATGCATATTTTTAGTATTGTTCAACATGACAAATTTATACCAACCTTTACAATTTGCTGATGTTCTTCTGGAAGAACATATTCATCAAGGACTTCCCTTGTCACATGTTTTCGCTTTGTTGCCTTCGACATTGTCACTTTTCAATATAAGTGTTCTGATTAATTGCTGGTTTCACTTTGATTGCGCAATACCAATTTTTTTAGTAGCTTTGATTTGTGTTTTTAAAAACTGTTCTGTCAGTCTTTATTAACCAGTGAGGGTTTCATTCCTTTTATTCAATTTTTCTTATAACTTATGTGAATCGGATAAGCACCAATTATTGGAAGATTTTGGTCATAATACAACAAAATGTCCTGAGTAAGCTTAAATGTATTGCACTTTTTCACTAGCACTTGTTTGTAAGTGTCCAGAGTTCACACTCTGCCCGGCGTGACTGCAGCGGGCTGACACGTTATCTATCGAGTCTTAGTAAGCCATAATGATCAAGGCAACCTTTTTCAGCAAATAAAATGATTATCTTCAATGTGAAATGAGTAAAAACAGGAGGCAAAGCAAAGACACCTTTCGTCACCACACATTCTGAACGTCGCCATTACGGAAAAGAAATCATGTAGAATGATGGGAATTCAACCTCAATTTAATTCGGCGCATCCACTACATCACGATATAACCAATTCGGTCCCTGTGTAGGCACACCTATTATAGTAAGATGTATACAATGTGTATACACAAGTAGTTTTTCAAGTAGCACATACATGCAATTTCAACAAAACAAGGCAAAACTTATATAGATCAACAAAGCTGTACACATGATACGATGTGATGTTATATAATGTCGACATAACGATGGAGATGGAGATGGAGATACGCGTCTTGCACATGCACATACTGAAAAAACATGGATTTGGGGGATGAAAGACCAAAAATAAATCAAAGTCAAACTTACCATATTCAAAGTTAACGTTAGTAGTCCGACACGCCGTTAGTCCGACACGTCGCTAGTACGACACGCAGCTAGTCCGACTACACACTTTTCCTATACCATAGAGGTGCGTCAGTCCGAAAATGAAAACCACTGCGGTAGTCCGAAAATACAATGTGTCAGTCCAAAAAATTAAATGCACTGTGCTAGTCCGAACCCCGGTCCAAACCACTGCGCTAGTCCGAACCTAAAATCCACTGCGCTAGTCCAACATAAATGTCGGACTGGCGCAGTGTTTTTCAGATTCGGACTAGCACCGTCGCTGCCGTGTATTTAATTTTCAGACTAGCCCCGTGTCGGACGAACGCCGTGTTGGATTAGCGCTGTGCATTTCATTTTCGGACTAGCGCCGTGTCGGACTAGCAGCGTGTCAGACTAGGAACGTGTACCCTATTTGATCCCCGGGGAACTCACTCACATCTTACTATATATATAATAGATTTTTTTTAATTTTTTTTTTTTGAGAATTTTTTTTTATATATAAAAGGTTTGCCTCCAGTAGATAAAAAGTAGGGGCCATCTCCTGACATTGTATCTCCTGCTTTAACTAAGCCCCGGGAACTAAGCAACCAACAAGACTAGAACACCTCATGATGCGCACACCACATCCTTCTCGATTTGCTTCAAAACAGGAAGCGTTGAAAATATTATTCAGATTCAGAGATTCTGATTTCATAATTATGTTACCTATGCCATCATGGTTATTAACATTCATGACCTCATTCTAGGGTCAACACCACTAATTCGCGCGCCATAGACTTTATATACAAAATATGTGTTTTATCAGGAGCTCTAGCTCGAAAACGA
>JXSR01S002368.1:6553-27302 GCA_000969725.1 Ophiothrix spiculata
ACAAAATAAATATTTCAGAATTGTATTTTTTTAAATTTATTGCGAGTTAAAGTAGCGGGACACCAAAATAGACACTTAGCGAAGAACCACCCGGCTACAGGAACCTTGTCTACAGATCAAGATAGATTCCCTGATCCACCTGGGGAAATTTGTGGATTTTCCCATTCGATGACATGGTTAAATAGAGTAAATGTTGTTAATAATGTTCTCTACTTCTCTGCAGTGTTCTTAATCACATACAAAACCACATTATCCAAGATCCAGTTAGAAACACAGGAACTGGATGTCGTCACAGAAACCATCCAAACATATGTGAAAAAAACCAGCAATGTTGATCCAAAACGTCATAGCTCCACAAAATGTGAGTACTTCCTGCATATGTTATGAAAACTTTATGAAAACCGGTTCATGGCGGATGCTATTGTTATTAACAATGGCAACCAGACAGAACCTCCGGTTCGGGCGGTCAACTGCCGGTTGAGTTTTGAAGCAACCCTTTAAAAACTCTAGGTTCATTTGTATGCTTTATTAGAGCTAGGTGTTTGCAACCAATTGGCAGTAAGACAAAGCTATAGTCATGGCTACATTTTCTCTGCCCAAAAATCCCAGGGGTCACTCCAAGTATAATGCTGCAAGCATAGCTTGACCAAGAAAAGGGTGAATTAGGGTTGTTTTTGAGGACAGAAGGGTGAATCAGGTGACACCATTTAGGCTATCAAAAGCAGCTATTTTCAAGAAATAGGGTACTTTTTCACACCCTAGTGTTAAAACAGTAACGGGAAAATCCTCTGTTAGGGTGTGAATAGGGGAAAAAGGGTATATTTTGGCTTCAGAAAAAAATCACCCTTTAGGGGGTGTTTTGAAAAACTGTGGTCATGCTATGCCTGCAGCATTACACTTGAGTGGTCCTCCCGGGCATAAAGCACTTTTAAAATAGGTCATTAGCCTAGAACTGCCTCAAAAGGATGCCATGATATGTGCATAAACTACTGAAGGAATTGATCAATTAGGTTGCTATGCATTTGTTACATTTGTGTTTGGAGGCAAATTGGGCCTAATGACCATTCAGGATGAAAAGTATCCTTTGGATAAGTGCAGGTTAATGTATGAAAATAAAGCATAATGAAATTTCAACATATACAAATTATACATATTGTAATACTCTTATATCATGGAAATGTAAAATAATACAATTTCATTGATAATAAAAATAGATTAGATATCATTTACTAGTATGTAAAAATAAACAATCAATTATATTTCAAATCTTTGATTCTCTTTCACCCATTATAAGAATGATATGACATAATACTATTACTCATTGTGAAATTGACAATAATTTAGCCATTTATCTGTCACCATATGACCCTCATTCTGTAAAATCAAATTAAATTTCTGTTTCTACAACATCCCTCTTCATGAATTGAGTTTGTTCATTCAAAGACAATCGTATGTGTTTACGAGGTCCGTTCGCCAGTCTGACAACTCGCTAGTCCAAATGTTTGCTAGTCCGAAGGCTTGCTAGTCCAAATATGAAAATAGGCTCGTCTGTCCAAATTTAGAAAAGGGCTCGCTAGTCCAAATTTTGAAAACAGCTCGATAGTCCAAATTTTGAAAAAAGGTTTTAGATAATATACACATAATTTTTCCTATTCGGACTAGTGTGCTGTTCTTAAAATTCGGACTAGAGAGCTGTTTTTAAAATTCGGACTAGCGAGCCTATTTCTAAATTCGGATTAGCGAGTCTACTTTAAAATTCGAACTAGCGATCTGTTTCTAAAATTCAAATTGACGAGCTGTTTTTAAAATTTGGACTAGCTAGCCTTTTTTGAAATTCGGACTAGCGAGTCTATTTTCAAATTCGGACTAGCGAGCTGTCGGACTAGCGAGCTTTTGGACTAACGAGCTGTCAGACTGGCGAGCTGTCCCCGTGGTTATACATGTTGTGAATGCTGAACAAATTTTATTACTAAAATGAGTCAATTATTGCCAAAATGATCACAGCTAGGAATATACCAAAAACATCTTCCCGTCAGTCAGCCCTTGTATCATGTGTAGCAAAGTATGGAACACTCCTATAATCGGCGTATGTTGCTTTAGGATATATCGACACTCATGACAAGGCCAAGTATGGTATCACATGATGCATTGTGACTGATTGACATGCAGATCCCGGGGGGGGGGCACCCAACTTTGGTTTTGGTAAGGGTGTGCCGCCCCGATATCTGAAACCCTTGTTTGACTCTGAAAAGGGGGGTCTAGAGAACTGAAGGGACCAAAAAATGACCATTCAAAACTAGTTTTTTGGGCAAAATTTGGGCTCTGGAAGCAAATATTTTAGAAATTTTGCTTGAAATGGGGGTCTTGGGAACTAAATTTCAAAAAATGAGGCTAGGGAACTGAAAATTTTTGAAAATAAAGGCTTGCAAACATAAGGTTGGGCTTGAAATGGGGGTCTGGGGAGCGACAGACAAGGCGTGAAAAGGGGGTCTTGAGGGACGCACATACCCGTATCACCTTTCTATGTCAGTGCCCCCCCCCCCTCCCCGGGATGCAGATACATATGGAATTATAAGTCACGATGCACCACCTGATACCATACTTGGCCCCCTGATGAGTGCAGATATCCCTTAGAACCAAAAACATTCCATTTATAAGAATGGTCCATAGGATAATTTTGTACAGCTAAATTTAAGAATGTACATGTTTTATACAACTACGTGTACCAATGTACACATTTTGTACAGCTATATAAAGTACTATACTCATATGTGCAGGTACATACAGATTTGTACACATTTTGTACCAAGACATGTAGCAATTAACACACTTTGTATAAGCATGGGGCTATTATTTATAGCCCCATGGTATAAGTACATGTAACAATATTCACATTTTGAATGCAGATACACGCATTGCATTCACTTTGAGCCGATAGACCTGAATGCAGTACACATTTTGTACAACACATGTAGCAATGTTCACATTTTCTATGGCATGCAGCAATGTTTACATTAAGAGCAGGCACATGTACCAATGTATACACTTTGTAGAACTGCATGTACCAATGTTCACATATATATCTATGTATATAAGACTTTTAAAATACATATAGCAATAGCAGTGTATTAATTTTGTGCAAATACATAATGCATACAGTTTGAACATATACAAATACATATTGAAATGTTTACATTTTGTGCAGATGCGATATCAATGTAATGTCCTATACTCAGAATGTTTGTAAGAACATTAAAATAAAAAAAAAATGAAAAGAGAACCTTTCACAATATTATACAAATATTGCTACAACAATAATTGCACATGCCTGCAACTAGATGTCTAAACAATAATTGATTCATGTTCTTCATAAACACTGGCTATGGCAGTAAGTATGCATGGAAAAAGAGGTTTTCCATTAATGCAGTATATGTAAGAGTTATATGAGTAGCTCTGATACTATCAGGTTTTGTAGTTCCAGGACAAGCTTGTGTCTTCATGTCCCGACCTTTTGAATGATAAGATATTTGGATTTAAAAAATACAACAATTTAACTCAAAAAATTGCCCATCTGCCCATCCACCGTGCTATTAGGAGTCCGCAATACCATACAAATGAAAGCCTGTATTATGAGTCCTGTGTTCTGACCACTTGGCCAAGCTGCCCTCTATCATAGAGGTTCAAAAATTACTAATAACAAACACCCACTACTTCACGTTCTTCCATATGAATATAAATTTAGCAAAACACATTAGATGCCAGCTCACAATTTATAAAAACATTTAAACAGCATGTTGATAAATGCTAAATTTCATTGTGCCAATGAACATTGAATTTGGATGTGTCCAACATCCAAGGCTTAATGAATTTGAAAGAACTTAAATGGATAAAAAATAATTTCAGCACACATCCCGAGTAAAAATAAATGCATATTCAAACATAATCATTGCATGATGGAAAAATATTATATTTTGTATGCTCATGACAGTATATTATTAAATGCTATTTGACAAAATAAAACATACCCAACCAGTAGTGACAAAAGCCAAAAATGTGCTAATCTCAGCATTTTCACCATGCTCAAAAGGACAAAATAGTAAGATAAAAAGATAAATACAGGTGCTTATATATAGCCCTTTTTACTAGATCCAAGGCCTTGTATCAAAGCATTTTACATATATACCACTACAACACAGTCAGCAACTTTGTTGGGAAAATATACTACGACAGCATTCCTTGACTATATCCCTATTTGTGTGATACTTTGACTGACTGAGTAGTATTCTTAGAATTTGATTGAATTTTAAACAATTTGCATTTTCGTTTACAATACATATAATGCGCGCTTCGAGATCCTTTTGGATGATTTTTGCGCGTTATATGAACGCTAAATTATTATTATTAATAATAATATTCTGTGAAATGCACATAGAGTTTTCAGAAGCTAGTAACTGTGCATTATCTATAATTTAACAAATGAGGTAATATGGAGTCTACAGGCATTTTGTTGTGTGAACATGAAATTTTACACCTTAAGCATCTTTGAAAAGGAAGAATATATTTCTGCAACTGCCATACTTTGCCCGGAATGCTGACAGCAAAAACAAACCCCTAAAAGGCTCATGAAGGATAAACAAAATAACTGTTCTACTCTTTCCATCACATAAGGCTAGAGAAAATTACCATTCATAGATTACAAAAGTGGGCAGTATAATCAATTGGCCTTTTGTCTAACAATACCATTCATTTGTTTCATATATTTTGGTTTGTATTGTTATTGCTTCGTCATTGTATTTGAATGCGATATTGGAATAAATTTCACTTGATTTGACTTGCCTTGACCATAAAATAGACAATAATATCAGTTATGTAGAAATTACTGACAGATTATTTTTTTATGAGTACTGGGGCTAAGTGGACTGTCAAGTGTGCCTACTAGTATACATTGCACTGCATTTCAGCTTTAAAGGAGCTTGGTCTGATTTTTCAAAATTAATGTTCATATATGAAAGATGACAATTCAAAATGTTTAAGTTTCAAATTTCAGCTTACTCGGTCAAACCATTTTGATTTTATGGGCAATTTTGTATTTAAGAGCCGTCCATACGTTACTGCGTAAAATTAATTATGGTTACTACAATAAGACACATTTTCATGTATCTCCAAAACAAAAGGTAATTCATCCGTGAAATTTCACATGGGTTATGAGAAAAATATGAGTAACTGTTATTTTGGTACCAAAATCTCAAAAAGTTTGAAAAAAAATGAGGTAATCAGAGCATGCTCCTTTAATCTAAATTTAATAAACTTGACTTGCAAAGTAAATGTATCACAATTTATATGTGACACGATCAAGGGAAATGAGTTGCACGTCGACAATTTTTATTTTTGATATTCCATTACAAACTGATTGTGCGTCAAAAATGCTCCATTTTGATCCAAATCTTAATTTTATTATTATTGGTCATGTGGTTCCAGAGATACAACAATGCTTGGTCCTTTGAGAACAATGAAAAAAAAATTACCTTTATTGTCCTGTATCTCAAAATCAATAGAGGCCTTGCATGCTTTTATCGATTGATACCAAGCAAAGGATTTGGACTGATGACCTTTCCCATAAACATGGCGTATCGCAGTCCATTCAACAAGATACTGTAATTAACCTTCTGATAATGGTGTAAAAATTTTTATGGAACAATATGAAGTTATTGGTATTGGTAACACTTCTATTGAATGTATTTGAGCAATCTGCCATATTCACAGTATTACACGTCACATGCAGGGCCTCTATATTCCTAACATCCGACTCATTCCACTTCATCGTGTCACAGAATGATTTTCTTGAATTTTTTTCATCTTTATGACCATTGTAAACTAATTACTGTCATCTCATGGATAATTTAGATGATTTAACCTGTGAACCCGATGAGCTGGTGTACCAGCACATGTTCTTAACTAAGTTGAATTTTACAAAGCCTAGAATAACTAATTCGTTGAATAACTTTATTCTTCATTTGCAAATACTAAATGGCTACATCTATGGAATGAAAATAAAGTTATTCCTGGCTTAAAGTTATTCCTCTTTTGTGAATACAGACCTCAGGTTTTGGGGGGTCAGCGATGCAGAGTCAGGGTTCAAAGAGTTATTACAGAAATATTCAATGTATGGTTTGTAGTAGTCTATTGATCTTTGTGGTGAAATTGTCAGCCTCATGTTTTACAGAGACTGCCCATTAAAGTTCACCTAAAGGTGAATTCATACTCGTGACACATTGCGTTTTGAAATGCACAGAGCATGTGTGCATTGAATTTTCAGCTCAAACTACAATGTACACATGCTCTGTGCGTTGCCAAACGCAATGTGTCACGAGTATGAATTCAGCTGAAGGAGACCAACAAACACCATTACTGCAGTAAGGAACATTGAATATTGGTTGCATATTCTTCAATTCCCGCGGAGCATGTTCAACATTGATTCAACATGTTGAATCAATGTTGAAACTTCAACATCAAATATTGAAAAGTGAACAAATATTGACCTTTTCAAAACACGACTATCCGAGAATTTCCGAAGCTGATTTTACACTTTCCAGCAATTGCCGAAAGAAAAAGTGACTCTTCAACAAAATAACCAGAATGTTAAGTTCGCGTTCTCGTTAATTGGTTGCGTACGAATTCGAACTTGGAATTAGCGTCAGCACTACAGAGTCACATTCAGTTTGATCGCCCTGATGCAACTTTAAATCTTAAGCTTAATCAGCGCAGATCAGCCGATTTCAAATGGAAATTTCACTCTCTATGTCGGCGAGCTTATGGTACCATCGGCCAAAAGTTGTTCAGAATGAGTGTATCTAATATTGTATGGGTCGGTTTTATTTATTTTTCACTTGTATTGCACTGAAATGCGAGTGATTTTTCGGACTTTTTTTGTTGACAAAATCGTGCATACTAATGAGCTTGTACGTGATTGGTTGAAAAAATGGCCAAGTGATCAATGTTCCGGAGATTTCCGAATGGATTTTGAAAAGGTCTATTCCAACCTGTTCAACGCTGATTCAATGAATTTTTAAACATGACTAGGATGTAAATTTCATGTTAGTTTTGACCCTATTTAATGAAGTTGTTAATGATTTAAATGATTTCTGTTGAACACTCAGTGTAATTTATATTCAGTCTAGAAAAGAATAATTATGAAAACTGCAGAGTTGTTAATCAACATTTAAAATAAGGTTCAATTTTCAACCATACACTATATACTTAATGTTGCAAAAATGTTTTGAAAATTGTTTCAATGTTGAAAGTTGAGTTGTGTCCACTGGGTTGAATTTCTCTCACAGTATTTGATCATATACAGCACACATAGTACATAAGGCAGTGCATATATGTGTACCGCCGCGGCAAAAGGGTCCAGTTGTCGACCCCTACATGTTGCTCATTGTAGCATATCTGATGTATACAAATACCATACATTAGATATGCTACAAGGAGCAACATGTACGAGCCGACAACTGGACCCTTTTGCCGCGGCGGTACACATATATGTTTATATAACAATAGACCAGACAAGATAAACAGCTTTGAACACTAGTAAACAACAATTTGGCATCATTGTAGAATATTTTGCATCATTATAGAATGTTGGCAGCAATATTTAACAAATGATCAGCAACAATTCTAGCCTTTGTTTTGCAATTACAGCAGAAACTTTTTTGCACAATTGCATTACATGTATATGTATTTCGCAAACTTTTCTGCAATAGCTTTAAAGTTTTTGCTTTGTTTCTGTTTTAGCAATTTCTCATTTTGCACTTTTGCTTCTTTTCTCTGAATATTGGAGACAACTGATTTCAAAATTTTTGTTTAGATTAGGATTTCATAGATATTTCATTGCTTCATGTAAGAATGTCACCTCATAATTTACATTCATTTCAAGGGAGCTATATTTTAGAACGCTCACCGAAACTGGTAATTATTTAATGAACTTACTCCAAATTATGTCAAACATTTAGATTGCAAAAATTTATTAATTGAACAAGAAACCAAATTGCCAATTGCCAACTCCCTCAAATCTATAACATCTTTACACACATAGGAACATATGTGACTGTCCAGCCCATATGAGCCATATTTGCAAAAAACTTCATTTTGCCCAACAGGTGAAAATACTCCCTGACAAACTTTGACTTGACTTCTGGAAATCGAGTGAAGTTCATTGAGGCGTCATTTTAATCCTTATAACATGGTCTGTGCAAATATTTTAAAAAGTGAAAATGATAAGAGGCTGCATTTACGGCTGGTTTGGGATGGACAGTCACAAATGTGAGAGTAATTTGCTGTAAATTATATTTTGCAGTTCAGAGTTTGCCAGTATGAGTGATGTGTTCCAGATTAACGGTATATCAAAACATTTTTGATTCTTAAATTTTGCTGGCTTGAAGCATTTCTGATCATTGTACATTTTATTTTGCTACGGAGACACACGCAGGCCATCTTTATACTCTTAAAATTGGTTTTATAAATGAAATATCTCTGAAATCTTAACAAAATATATAGTCCACTGTATAATAGAGATATATCACAGAATAATAGGAAAATCAAGGATACGAATAAAACACATTGGAATTAGCTTTAAGGTCTACATGAAGGTCAAAGTTGACTTTCTCGGCTCCAAGCCTGGCAGCACCCACTGCTGGAGATTGGACTAGGTTGACAAGAGTAAATTTACACACTTCAACATCATCACTATTCCGTGGTTTTAATCCTTCATGGAAACCTGCAATAAATTTAAAGAAAACGAACAACTAATTACTGATTTTACCTCCTAAAATGGAGTTCTACCTACAAGCAGGGCTTCAAAATCTGCGGTAACGCGGCTGCGCCGTTCCCAGAAAAAAAGTTGAAGTCCCAGCTTTAAAAAAAAATAATAATGTAAACGCAAATAATAATAATTAAAATCACAAGTATTTCTGACAACAGATGATTTTTTCTGGCAGTATTGAATGATGAAATACAAATAAATAAGCCATATTTTGGGGTGTTTGTCAAATTACTGTCAAACACAAGCGAGTTTTTAGAGCGATTCGTGTATTTTTTCATAAATCTCACAGAAAATTATCATCAACTCAATAAAAGTTCCCAGAAACTTTTTTTTTTCTTTACCCTGCCTACAAGTCCCCCACACCATATACAGAAATCTCTGACAGTTTGGAAATTCATGCTCCACATGAACTTTTTAGATGAGGGCTATTTAAGACAATCTATGATACAAACCAACCACTTGTAGGAAATTTTAACACTGATTAAAATTGGCTTTTGTGTGTAAACTGGGTTAAATAGCCCTTGGCCTAGGTGTGTTTTTGAGTCCAGCTGGAAATTATTAAAAGACTCCAAAACACAAAATTATTCAAATTCACAGAAAGTATTTATTATTTTGCATTGCAATCATCACAAGGATATTGTGGGTAATTTGTTTTAACACGGTTTCTTGATAGTGCGCAATACACAATTTTTATTTTGAGTCCAATTTGAGTAAATAAACAACATCTAATGCCATGATCTAATTTGATTTAAAAAGGTACGAGCCACTAGGGAATTTGAAATGTCACCAATAAAAGTATTAATTTTCAAGAAAAATTAACCGATCCATATGCCAAATTGCAAAAAAAATGGGGTTTTTTTAATATTGTTAAAATTTGGGCAGGTTAATTTCTTATTGGGCGGGTAAGTTACCTGCCTGACTGGCTATTACAAAAAAATACACAAAGTCCAATCCTGCGTGAAATTCAGATGTTGATATGAGACTTAATTTTTTTAGACTCTATTTATGATGTGAACACACCTGCCTATTTAGTGTTCATCAAAGTAAAGTCTGGTTTTCAAAATCCCCAAATTGACAATCTGAGTGTTTGATTGGAGGAGTTATTATCATCTTATGGACTAACCCTAACCGTACTGAGCACTTCTCCTCGGAAATCCACAAGTTAAAAATGGCGGGTTTCCACCCAGGACCTCTCGCATCCCAACCCAACTATCACCATGTCATGGCAAAGAGCACGCGCTGCCATAGCAGCAATTTGGTGACCATTGCTAACTTCGGTCTATGACGTATTTGATATTAGGCAATTTTCCTAACTATGTGGATTGTGATTTATTAATGTAGACCCATATGCATGCTTCACTAACCCTAACCATACTGAGCACTTCTCCGTTTAAAAACTCCGCAAATTAAAAATGGCAGGTTTCCACCTGGGCTCAAACCCGGGACCTCTCGCATCCCAACCCGACTATCACCATTTCAAGCCACCCAGCATGCGCTGCCATTGCAGTGATTTTGTGACCATTGCTAACTCCGGTCCATGACGTATTTGGACTGATGCGATTTTCCTAACTATGTGGATTGTGATTTTTTGTGATTTTGTACGGTTAGGGTTAATGGAATGCACAAACTGTTAGAGATGAAATGCATATACTTTTTATTACTGAAAAATATCAATACAATGAATAAAAATAAAAACAAAATTGTGAACAAACCTTTTGTCATTAGATCCCAGCTTTTCCATACTGAACCAACACAGACTATTTGCAAGCCACCATCTTGGTCAAGTAAACTCTGTAATAAAAAACAAAGCAGATTTCAAACAACTTGACTGCTTAATACCAAGACATTTTTTAATCTAACTAGATCCAGTATTAACAATGCCAGTGATATTAACTTATCTGTAAATAGTGCTCCATATCCAAGCAAGTCCTAATAGAACCAATATTCTTGTGAAAAAATAAAGAAACACATGCTAGAAATTCCCTTTGGTTTGGAATATGTACGAGTGTCATTCAAAAAGTTCTACCTGTGGTATCATAACTTTTGTTCTATTAAAGATACCGTATTCACTCGTCCAATTCAACCACTCATTTTTGAATTTTACTAGCATGCCTAAAAATTTGTTAAAATAATTTAAATGAAGTGTCGGTCAAAGAGTACGACTATTTGTCAAACTTTTGGAAATGGGGATTTTGTTAATTTAAGGAGATTGTCAGATGAAAAATAGTTGAATTAGACGAGTGAATAGGGTAGCTACTTGAAAATTGGCATAGATATAGAATGTCACTTACAACTGTTGAAACAACCATATCAATATCTTTTATAGATTTTTGTAAGTGAAATGAAAACCATAGTAAGGTTTAGTAGCACCGGATACGGTGAAATATCTAATGTCATTGCACCTGTCTTTGTATGTGCAGATCATATATAAGAACAAACATCTGTATACCCAAAATTTATGTAAGTTATAGAACAAATTTGCAATGAAAGAGTTCTTAACAGTCCAACAAGTTATTTGTCTCTGATAAAGTAAACTTGTGACTGATAGAAATTACCCAGAATCTCAATATGCATAAGGATGTCTAGTACCCTCTCAGGTTACGAATATCAGCTGTGTGTTTCTCTGTAGTATGAATTTTTCAAGTGCATTTTTCAGTAAAAAAAAAGAGGTTAAGGTACAACACCACAGATTTCGGTCAAAAATTTAATTTAGTTCCCCTTGTGATCTACTATGAAAATGTATTGAAAATAAAGCTTCATAATGCAACCATTTTACATTTTGTTTTATCGAAGTAATTTTCTTTGAAAACTCTGTCGTTAAAGATTTTAATAATATTTTTGAAGGGGCTATTTGTTCCTTTTATTGTTGTGCATGTGAATGACTAATATTTTCAGTTCGGGTCAGCTTTTTTAATCATTTTGTATAATTGTATGTTCATTCTTATGTTTTATAAATTTTTCAATGTATAGCAGTATTGCATGGCAGGGTTGTTTGATTAATCACCGATTTAACCGATTTAAATCGCGATTTAATCACTTCGATTTTTTAAATAAAATCACTGATTTAAATCAACTTTTTCAAAAAAATAGCTTTTTGGTACTTTGTTCCTGTTTTAACAATGATTTCCACTTGTCAAATCATTTTAATTCTCTACAAGCATTCTAGAGATAGTTTAAAAGAATACTGCATCCTCTTTAAGGCTTTTCAGAAATTTTGACTTTTATCTTTATCTGTTGACTGAATACATTGAAACTCTTCCAGTACTTGTGGATGAAATACTCAACAACAAAAGTTGGACTTGTGCTTTTTTGTTTTTCATTATCAATTTCAATTAAATTTGCAGTTAAAAGCATAAATTAAAAAGCAACATGAGCATTGCTCTAAAACTCTTCAATAATAGTAATAATAATAATATGTTGTTACACGCTGCTTACTTAGAAACATGGGGTGTCCATTTACATCATATGAAGCGCAGAACAATATAATTTCCTTCCCTGTATGGTACAAACTGAATATTTTTCCTTGCCTATAAACTTTACCAGTGATAAATTCTGCTACATGTATGATGCAGGCTTAGCACTGAGATGCATATCTTCGTCCTGCACTCACCTGAATTTTGTTGAGTCTTAAGGCAGGGGTAGACCTTCAACTAGCATGAACTATTTTTGTACTCTAACTCTCAAATTGATTGCATAAACCATATAAAAGTATACATTTTTAGAAGTGGATTTTTACCCTGAACATGATGATGATATCAGTTTTTGACCATAGATGTCCATTTTGGCAAAAAATGCCCAAACCGGTATTTTTTGCCCCAAAATTTCTGGAAAGCCTAACTAAAATTTGCATTCATGAAATTTTAAACTTTTTTGATTTTTGGAATTTAGAAACAAATGTCTAGGAACGGTTTTCAAAAAATGCCAAAAATAGGTCAAGAAATCCCACCGCTGCCACCAAAATGGCAATTTTTGGCCCATTTTTGACATTATTTCAAAAAATAAGATAAAAATCAAAAATTTGAGAAAACCGTTCCTAGACATTTGTTTCTAAATTCCAAAAATCAAAAAAGTTCAAAATTTCATGAATGCAAATTTTAGTTAGGCTTTCCAGATATTTTGGGGCAAAACATACGGTTTTTGGCATTTTTTGCCAAAATTGACATTTTTGGTCAAAAACTGATATCATCATCACGTTCAGGGTACAAATCTGCAGAACAGCAACTGATATCATTGCAAATGTTTGGTACTCATATTTTATGTGTTGACACTTTTGATCCTCATCTATTACAAGCCACAAATGATCTACATGTATCTTACTCTCAGCTTGGAAATTTGGAAAACCTGGCCTCCTGTACATGAAACTTGTAGATAATTCCCTGATTGAAAATACTTCATCTTTGTCATTGTGTAATAATATTCATCTGCATATATATATATATATATATATATATACTCAGATATTTTTGTCTCAAATACGTGCACATGGGCCAGGCTTTTATGTTGTACATCTCCATAGAGCAAATAAGCTTAAGTTATAATAAACAATCCAATACTTTAGTGGATTATTTTATCAAATAATACAATACAGACTGTCTTTGGTCTAAAGGCAGTCTAAATATACTTTAAAACCTGTAATTAGTATGACCATTATTTTGAATTATAAAAAAATCAAGAAAATCGCGATTTAAAACACAAAAATCAGATTTTTTAGATATTTTTAAAAAATCAAAAAAATCACCACCCTGTTGCATGGCTATATTAAGGCATTTTCAATTCACTGTACATGAGCCACTTTTAAAAATGTTGCACATGTTTTGACCGTTTCAATTGTGTTCCAAATCTCACTGCAGTTTTCAGATCATTTGCAAAAATCTTGAAAAGATTTACAATTTTTTTCACCATTTATACACTCGCGGTCTAAAGTATTTCCGCACAAAAACTTTATTCAGCCATATCTCACTAGGCGTTTCTAAGGAAACTATCTGGAAACTTATGTTGCTTTTGGTCAGATCTGAAAGGTAATCTAGTTAAGTGTAAAATTGAGTACCGAATGGGATCAACCCTCTCACGTACGGGTAGGGGGCAACAACACAAATGGATCAAGAAACATGATTTTTAGGTCAAATTTAATTTGACAACGCCTGGGTCAAGGTCACTTCACCGCTCAAGTTGAGTGGTCATATGGAATGTGTATATGTAATAGAGTGACAAGAAGGCGATTAAATGTCCTGGTCACGCTTGACTGCGCTAAGAGAATGCTTGGAAGCAAATGAAAAATGATCCTTCAACGCCTTCCAGTTTACAAAAATAGGGCTGTGATGAATGTGGAGTGGTTTGTGACAGTATATGATATATTGAAAACCTCTTAAAACCTTTTAAAATGTCATATACCACCAGGGACCATTCCATTTTTACCACAGTCCTATTTTTGTAAACTGTGAGGCATTGAAGGATCATTTTTCGTTTGCTTCCAAGCATTATCTTTGCGCAGTCAAGCGTGACCAGGACATTTAATCGCCTGCTTGTCACTCTATTACATATACACATTCTATATGACAACTCAACCTGAGTGGTGAAGTGACCTTGACCCTGGCGTTGTCAAATCAAATTTGACCTAAAAATCACGTTTTTCGACCCATTGTGTTGTTGCCCCTACCCGTAGATGCCATTCGGAGCTCAATTATACACCTAACTAGATTACCTATCAGATCTGACCAAAAGCAACATAAGTTTCCAGAGAGTTTCCTTATAAACGCCTTGTGAGATATGGATGAATAAAGTTTTTGTGCGGAAATACTTTAGACCGCTAGTGTAGGTTACATTCTTAGCTATATTTGTGCCACTTTTTAAATTGTTACCTTTAATAAAACAAAAGTTACGAGACAACAGGTAGAACTTTTGAATGACCCTCATAGGAAAAACTGTAATAAAACCTAGTATATGCAAACCACAAACCTAGCTTGTTGATGTGATACAAGAATACCTTCTTATACCAGGTAGTCATTTGAAGGCTATATATGGGAAAATTAAAAAAAAATTGAATCAACTTTGAAAAAATAAAAGTTTGTGACTTGGGCAAAAATCAGACCTTTTTGATGTGCTACAATTATAGTTGTAATACATTCTTTTGCCCGGGAGTAATGTGGTGCAATATGGAAAGATTTAAACATAGGATTTCACTTGAAGACTTAGAACATTGTGAAAAATTCAAGGTTTTCATCAAAGAATAGGATTTAACATACCTTTGATGTTAGTTCTGTCAGCTAAGCTGATTACTCACCTTATCTACTTTGCGAGCAATAGCTAATATATGACGACCTAGTAATACACCAGCTTGATGAAACAACCAGCAACATAGAGGGTCTTTGGTTTCCTTAGCACCTTGAAAAAAAATGAACAAATTGATAACGGGTTAATAAGCTCTCCCAAGGTACTGACGACACATTGGTCAAGGTTAGGCATAAATTTCTTACATGTACATGCATTAGGTCTACAATAGATTTTATACTGTATTGTGTCATCCATAAATCCAGTTGGCTTAATTTAGTCTTTAATCTTTAAAGAATGAGTGTTGAAAAAGTACCTCATGAAAAACATGCAATGTGCTCTTAATTTCTATAAAAAAAATGTCAAGTTATTGATGCTTTACTTTCAAGTCAAACACCAGAGAGCATATGAGTTTACCAGCATTGAATCAAGGATCACTGAAATTGAATCAAGGATTACTATGTCGGTCGCATCACATACTGGTCTATATGACATTTTTGACTTTTTTGAGAAAATTTGTCTGGATTGATATATTGAAGATTTCTTCATGTCCACCAAGTTACAGGTCTTAGTTTAGCCTCATCATTAACAAGATATAATTAATTAATTTTGGTCTATATGCGTCCTATTTAAATTTAGCGTTTCACAAACTGCGCTATATGAAAAAATTAGTACTTAAGTAGAGCGTAACAAAGCATCACATACAGATCTATATGGTGCACTATTCGAATTTTGCAATGAAAACAATTTTCACATACAGATCTATATGAAAAAGCTTGTTTGACATATTCAATTACTATACCAAGAGATCGCTAAATGTAAAAAATGCGTTTTCACATAGAGATCTATAAGTTCACAACTATATTAAATAGGGTTACAAGTAGTAATTTTAGTTGAAATTAAACATAATAACAAGTTTGAACACTTTTCTTTTAAAAAGAAATTAGTAGAAGAAAACTTAAGTGCAAAGGCTATTTTATGACACAAAATCTACGTAAGAATTTTCAAATGCGATTTTCTCTAAATGCGTCTTTCGTCATATAGAACAGTATGTGACGTGACCGACGACTAAAAATTAATCTGATTTCAACTCATTTCAAACATTTTCAACTTACAAACAGAAAACAACATCTACCTATCATTTGCATAAGTTTGAATTTGACTTTGGAATTTTAATGGTGTGCTGTTCATGTTTTATTCTTCTACAAGACATTCAAATAATCTTAAATCTTACCTTCAGCTAATTTCACACAAAATCCAGCAAATTTTGTCTTGTCAAATGCACTATATAGATGGTCCAACATCCCAAATCTTTCAGTTACCTGATGGACAAGATGATGATATGGGGTAAATATTTATCCATCGCTCTGTTTCCTATTGAATGCTAAGAATTACTAGTATAGTAATCATGCCACCTAGAGACAAGCACATTTTCAAGTACTACTTGATTCTATTCTTCTCCATCGCATTAAAAATATTAAATCTAAACTAATTTAAATACGGCCTACTAGACTGGGGACTATAGACAAGTAAAAACAAAGGTAATTTTAAAAATTCCTTCAGAAGATATGCAAATGTTTAGACCAATCTCTGATAATCACAACACCCTGAGTGGATACCAAGCTCAGTATAAATCATCAAGAATGGAACATATAACTTCTCCAGCAATAGTAATGATCCTGACCAACAGTATACAAATATTGACTGCTTTGAGGGGAGGGGCATGGTTTAAATTATTTTCCCGAGGTGATCTCAAAACCATGAATATGCCAGAAGCGAAGCCGACGGCATATTCATGGTTTTTGAGATCACTGAGGGGAAATAATTTTAACCATACCCCGAACAAAAAGCAGTCAATATTCGTATTATATACTGAATATATAGATTTTTGTCATCTGGTTGGTTAAAAGAACCGATCATGATTTTCGATATTTGTTTCTCCTTTCAATATTGAGGGGAAATAATTTTAACCATACCCCGAACAAAAAGCAGTCAATATTCGTATTATATACTGACTATATAGATTTTTGTCATCTGATTGGTTAAAAGGACCGTTTTAGCACTTAAAACGCCCAATAATAATTTACGATATGTGCATGTTTTTCTTTTCAATGTTGACTGTGTCATTGTTATGAGACTGAGTGTCTCCCATAACCAGGAGTCCAGGTCTAATTGAACTACACGGAATAAGCCGCAATCAATGATTTATTGATCGTACATGTACAAGTACGTTCTACACAAATGAATAGTAGCTAGGACACTCAGTCACACGGACGCTGTATTTCATTACACCATGTTGTGCGCAAAATGTATTGAGCGGGCCTAGTGAAAAATATGCCCCGGGCCTAGTTAAATCCAAGCCATCACTTTTAACCAATCAGAGGTCAGGAATCTATATATGAGGTATATATTGGATGTTTTATAACTCAAACACCCTCAATTTTCATCACTTTTGTGCTGCATTGTAAGTAAATATTTAAAGGCAGAGATGCAGCGCATGTACATTCGTGGATGTGGGTAAAAATCCATCGGTTCTTACCTCAAAATATTCCATCATGGCTTTCCTGACATAACTAACATCATGAGGTGGTTCCGCAAGGTTATCTTCTGCATCAAATGCTATTTTGATGGCTTTTTGTGAAATCCAGTAAGCTAAAATTAATAAAATATGTAATCAAAACTAACTTAGTACAAGAAATATATCATCACACTACTAAAATAATTGTCTTACTTATTTTTTTCTAATTTAAGGAAACTGAAGACATTTATATAGAACTGTTGGTCTGTTGGTCTTATTTAACATTTCCTGTATAACAAATAGATGGTACAAAGCAACTATCATGGCTATGTTGACATATTTCTAGAGGTATTTTGTAACCACAAAACATTTGTAAAAAGTGAAATAGCCAATTTATGTAATACTTAGGCCATTTTATAATAATATGTTGTGAGGTTAGAAATTTAAATTACAGTGTACTCATAGACCATGATGATACTAAAATAATTTGCCTAGTTCATTTTTGGAAGAATAAACTTGGTTTCAGATTGTCGATCATGGTGGTCGTACATCAAAAGTTTCCAGCGCGCAAACTCGACCCTGTAAAGGACAATTTTGCAGCAAGTAAGATGAGCCAATATATTGATGACCTTGTCATGATGTTTGCAATGACACATTGTTTTGAGTTGGTATAAAAATTCAACTTCTCTTGTGACAGACCGGCGTCACAGCAATATGCAAATGTGTCGTCTTCTACAGCCGTAAGCTACAACTGCAACAGCAACTCTGAAGCTGCCTTTACGCAATGCTATGTCAAAATCAGCTCCACATAGGGGATAGCGGTGTTCCATATGATTGGTTTGAGTTGAATATACACTTGATCTATTCAGTGTGATTTTAAATTTGACAATGAAATAGAATAAAGTTGCCACTGCAATCTTCTGCAAAACTGTTGTGACACTTAGTGATATTAAGCACTCTCCTCGCTCCTGTTAATCAATGTTGAAAATTTTAGACATACGTGTACACAACATTGATTCAGGAGAGCGGCAGGAGGGAGATCGGAAAAGTTTTGTAAATGTGAACAACTGAAGTTTTCTATAAGATCACACAAGCAATTTTACAAGGATGACCAAAATTTTATTGTCATTTTGTGCAAAGCATAAGTGTCCCAACAAGTTTTGCAGAAGAATCGTGGCTTGAGTAGGCAATTTTCATTTTAATAAGCTATATGCTTGAATCAGGCAAATTTTATTTTGACTTTGTAGAGTACATGTTCAAGGTTTCATTTTTTTGTTTGTCCATCTCACTCTAAAGATCTAACTTATTCAAAAATCTGCAACGTCAAGAAGTGAGTTTGCCAATAATTTTAGTAGCATGATTATGTAGAGGGTCACGTACATGATTTCTCAGGAAAAGGGTCTCAAAACACAGAATTTACTTGTAAAGCTGTACAATTAACAAATCAAAACTCAAAATCAATTTACCTGATCCTTCATCACCCAGCATATGTCCCCAGCCCCCACATCCATGGATACTCCCATCTGGGTTCACTAACTGGCAGTTGGATCCCGTACCTGATATCAACACTATACCACCTAAAAATATTTAAAAAAATATTCATTGAGGGGTGTAAATAATCAATGCAGTACATATCGAACTATAAGTCAGTACATATCAAACGAACATATTTTTTCCATTTTGCCTTTTGGGGGAAAACCAAACCAAAAAAAAAAGGGCCTCAAGAAAAAAACTCTAGATAAGGGAATTCATATCAAATGCAAGCACATAAACTTGGGGAATGTACATTATAGTTTGAACATTCAGAATGACTAAACCGTACTCTGGCAACAGAATGGTAATTTGACTGAGAATGCGGCTGTCGAGCCAGTCAAATGTTGTACTTTGCTTACGCACAATGTAAGATGCGTATTGCATTGTAGTCAAGTAATAGTAGCACGCGACAGAAACGCACAGCGGAGTCACTATACACTCGCGCCAGTCTAGGCATGGCGCCAGTGTGGCCCAATCTCCCAACTTAGCCAAATTTTTAGGGTGCAAATAGACCTGTCTCCTATCTGTACTTTCTTTAATCTATCGACTAAACAATTCACACACCCAATCAAGCCACAACTTATGTAAATCTAAGCACAAAATTTTGTACATTGCAAACCAATTTGCAGATTTGCTTGGCTGTTTCTTATTTTCTGTCTGGTAAATTTTCAGAGAGAGTTTATGGATAACATCATATATTAAAAAAGTACAGATAGGAACAGGTCTATTTGCACCCTAAAAATTTGGCTAAGTTAGGGGATCGTGTCACGCGGGCGCCAAGCCTGAACCGATGCTGCGCGAGTGCATTGTGACCCCGCTCTGGGATCTATTGCACGATTCTATTACTTGACTACAATGCAATACGCATCTTACATTTTTCAGCCAAATTGTGCTTTGTGCTTAATTATTGCAATGCCACCACTGCAATTTCGTCATGATATTTCTTTGTGCAGCCTGTCCTGTGGTAAGGAACGCAATTATACACTGCAGTTGTGCCATATGGACCTTACATATTTGTCACACGAGGCTTTATGGGTCAAAACATAGTCGGTCTTCAAACAAAATTTTCGCTACCAAACATTTGGTTGTGACGTCAAAATGACGATTGACTTCAAATAAAATAACCTCAACACCGAGTTGAGACCAAATAAAACTTTGCGCTAAATTGCACATGTGTTGAATTGCCATATACATTGCCTCAAATGTTTGATACCGGATTATACTTTAGAGTCGATCGCAAATATTTGGTGAAGTCACGACCAAATGTTTGGTAGCAAAAATTTTGTTTGAAGGCCGGCTATTAGCGTGTTTATACTGAGCACCCACCAGAGTACACCTTTTCTACCTACCATTTCTCAAGTGTTGTCTATCCGGATCACCGACAAACGCCACGTTTCTACTCAACGCGAAAAGGTGGATGTCGTCTCAAAAATCGAGCCATGCCAGGGAAACCGGACGTGCTAAATGATTTGCGGTCACACGCCAGGTTACTTTAGTTGGAATTTGTTAGCATATATTAAACATGTTAAATTGTAAAGAAATTCAATGTTTAAACTCCTCATTTAAAAAAAAAGGAAAAAACGTGCATCTCCCAAGTTTACGTTCCGTATATA
>JXSR01S002368.1:61212-76400 GCA_000969725.1 Ophiothrix spiculata
ATGATTTGTAGAAAATTTAGAGATTTCAATAATAAATGATTTGTCTTCTGTACAAAGAATCTGACTGGTTAAAAACAAAACTGCCTATCTGAAGCAACCAAATAAATATCAAGATGGACAGTGCAACACTTTTGTGATGTATGCATGCTAATCTACCAAATAAATAAGGAATGGCATCACCAGCTTGGCCAAGGGTTTAGCCAGGATTTGAAAGTAGGGCATCCAAATTCGCGGCCGGGTGAACATGTTGACTTTAATCAAGACATCGTGACGTCATGATTAATATTCATACTTGACAAAGACGACGACGATTAAGTAATACCAACATGGCGAACTTTCGGCAACCGAACGAAGACACAACGCGGTATAAAGCCCATTTTGAAGTCCACCAAGTACATAAATTGATTAGATTTTGTGATGATGATGATTATTGAAGATTTATATATATTCTAACATTCAACATTGAACTTCATATCGTAAAACGCATTTTTGGACGCCTTATTGGACACCCTTTGCATTTTACAGGGCGTCCATTTTCGTGATCAGCCGTCCAAATGACGGTTAGACAGCTCTCTGGCTAAACCCTTGTGCTTGGCCCAATTTCATGGCTACAAAAAGGTTTGATTTTGCTTTCACTGAGAATTCACACTAACAATATCATGATAAGTAAATTATATTAATACACATGTACTAAAGGATTAATATGCAAGGTGTTTGGGTTTAAAGACCTCCAAATTGCATTGTACGTAAAGTTCACCATGACACTCTACTGTCACTCTTGTTAAGAAGACCATTTGGTCTGGTAAATCATTCTGCATTTAAATGAATTCAAACACATCCAAATAGATATAAATATTTAACTATTCACAGCTATTTTACTTCAACACTTTTTTGTGGGGATGGAACATAGACCGAAATACATGTCTGTATAATTAAGTAAGTGTGTCTTGCATAAAAATTGCAGAACCTACAAAAATCTGGACAATTTCTAAACCAGATATAGCAACGGATCTGGACTAGAGACTAGAACCTGTTGTAAGGCTAGGTCAGCAATAAAATACATATACCAGGGGGTATCAAAAAGTTTAAAACTTTACTCAGAAAAAATGGATGAAGGAACGCAATTTTATTACGAGATACTTAAGGCATCTTTACATAGTCAATATGCAAAATTACACATTTCTCCCACTTTAACCCGACTTTCCATAGACCATTATTGTAGGGGTCCTCTCTGTTGAAAAAATCAGTGTTTGTATTTCAATGAAAATCAACATTTTTAGGTTGGCCATGTTTTATTACGTCATTGTGACGTCATTCAGCTCCCAATTTCCATAATTTCGGTATCAATGGAAAGAAGAAAGCATACCCTCTACTATGGTATCAAACAACTAAACTTTGGTCATGTCATTAAGCTGTACTGGGCCCTGTAATCCTTCAAATGCAGGGACTTAATTATGCCGCATGTCTCAATTTCCTCCATACAGCTTAAATTTTAAGTAGGTATGTAGATGGCATCAATTGCCACCTGTGAATAAAGTAAAACTACTTATGAGACCATTTTTGCACCATAATGTACTTAAAGATGAGTGACTATTTTGACAAAATTTCATTGATATAGCACCATCCCTTCTGGGCAAAGTTTAAAACTTTTCGATACACCCTCGTATTTTCCCAAAATAATACAGTATTACATACAAGGGGACTTTTGTTTGTAAGTGTTGTTTTGCGTAGCAAGCCTCTTATTTTTTTTTCAAAATACCATTATTCTATGCTGCGATTTCTTCCCTAGTGTTGAAACGGAGTGACTTGAAACATGTAGCACCTATTGCAAACACGCACTGGCTTCTCTTGCCCAAATTTGGGTAATGGAACACTGTTGGCTGAGCAACGGCTGCAGAAAATCTATCAAAGAAAAATGAAAATACAAAGGTAAAGGTAAGGTTAAGTCAAAACCCACCATCTCTCGAATACGAGTCCCACACTCTTACCACTGTGCCACAAAGAATTTTAACAACCAAACAAATACAGATTTTAGAATTCACCAAACAGCATAATTGTGTAAAGAAAAAATAATCAGTTTTTGAATAATAGTATGCAAACTATCCATTTAAACTAAATTTTCATTTCACCAAGAAAAGGGAAACAATATTTTACCTCATCAAATTGAGAGTAGATATGTGACATGATGAAAGAGTCACATATAGGTAATTTTCAATTTCTATTTTTTATTACAACCTAATTGTGCATCGTAAATATTACATTTTGATCAAAACCCCATCATTTGACATTTGGGGCCTATTTCACTAACATTACTTTATGCGATGATTGCAAAACCTCTAGCAAATTAGAATCCATCGCAAATATTGTTTGCGGTGACTTTTCAATTTACTACCATCTTTTCACTTTTAATCTTCATGGACGAGCCTATCGTACATTTTGCAATGATCTTTTCCAAATATGGCGCGAAATAAAATCACATGATATCATAAACTTGCGATGAGTTCCATTTGCGATGATTTTTTTGCGGATGCTCATAAGCATCCACAAAATATTCACCGTAAAATAAAATAATCGCAAATGCTTTGTGATAAGTTTTTTAATCGCAAAATCTTAGTGAAATCGGTGGCGGGAAGTCTATCGCAAATTTTAAATGATCTCTCGCTTTTGCGATGAAGTTTGGCATTTCCAATGGATTAAGACGTTAGTGAATAGGCCCCTGGTTCCAGATTTATGACAATTCTCTTTGTATTCTCCTGGATCATGTCACACATACTCCTTCAGTTTCTCCATAGGTAATGAAATCAGCAAAACTAACCTATTTATCTATATTCTCAGATTATAAAATATGGAACAATTTATTTTTAGACTTTCTTATGATCGCAATTCTCACCATTCATTTGGTCAATCCCTGGCTATACTTTGATCAACACTAATGCTGCTTTCATACCTGTGTAGTTTTATAGCTTTGTCGCTTCATGACGTACATTTTTTGCAAAAAAAAACCTCATGCTGATTTCATACCTATGTAGTTTTATAGCTTTGTCGCTGCATGATGTATATTTTTTGCAAAAACTTGCCGCTTCCTGTTGTCGTAGCAGCAAAGCTACATGTCGCTGAGATAATCAATATCAGCATAATTTTTTCGCACGACAAGATTTTTAAAGTAATTCAACTTTCAGTATGACATGAAGCAACAAAGCTGCAAAACTGCAAAGCTACAAAAGTGTTAAACGAAACAAGCAACAGAGATGCAAAGCTGCAAAGCGACAATAAGAATGAAAGCAGCATAAAGATGCAGGGCAATTATTCACATCACCAAGAAAGTGAAAAGCACGTACTCAGATGAAAGCAGCACAACTGTAGCAGACGTAGCACATGTTGAATGTAGGACTCGCACATAGGTTTCTATGTTATGTGTGTCCTTAGCTCGAGAATGAAAAGTCCTACATTTCCAGCCAAAGTATACCTGTAATTTACCTAATCTGGTACTCATAACAGTAGAGACAAACAGCACTCACCTTGCCACAGTTTCTGCAATGGTGTTTTCTCCTAATCATTGTAAACACAGCCTTACATGCTGTACACTGACTACACTCTTCATCTGGTACCCATATTGGTGGCTCTGCAAATTGAAAATAGATTCAAATCATTTAAGTTCCAAATAAAATTCATTATTGCATTTCCCTAGCTTGCAAGCTTTCCCTTGTAGGCCTATCATGAGAAATACTGTTTACCATACACATATTAGAATTTAATTTATCTATAACCAATTGTTCCCCGTCATATCTAAAGGTATCTTTAAGGTCGGTATAGTAAATTACGAGATACGGGCCATTGAAGCCGAGCATAGTCAAAAATCACTACCAAGGTCGAATTTCTAATTTCATCAGAAACGTTACCTTTGAAGTGTATTCTATCATATTAATCAGGTTTCAACATCCAAAACATAAGACAATAAAAACCGAGATAAATATCGTTTCTCTATTGTTTTACCAGTACAGAAACTTTGAACTCGATTTTCCCAGAACTTTAGTTTTCTGAATCAGCCCGATGCCTTTTACCAATTTGGATGTAACTTTGCAATCTTACATTCAATAACCAAAAGCAAATCATTAATCTTAAAGCTTAATTTATACTCTTTCAGATGAGACCAAAAAATCAATTTTCCTTTTGGGACCTTTCGATATGACATGACACAATTATGCATGCAAAACAGCCTCAAAACATATTCAGGTTTGGCCTAATTTAGGCAATGCACGTAAGGAGAGATGGGGTGAATGAAAGGAAAATGACTTGTTTCCATCTCTTTTGAAGGCTTGAGCCAGTACCACTATTCTATTATTGCTATTAGATAATGACAACAAGTTGAACCACTAACTCCACAGCGAATCTGATAGTATCCAAGTACAGAATACCGCATTTTTTCAGCATTGAATAATTTACTACCATACCAAAAATGCATCATTCTAGACTCTACATTAAAGTAAAGTGTGACTTTTCCTCAAAATGTTTAATCATACCACCTTCATATTACATTAGAATGGTATTTGCCCATGTTTCACAAATAAGTCCTAATATTTTTCTGTATAATATACAAATATATACTGACTTGATCTCTGGTTAAAACTACGGACCTGAAGTGACAAAAATTTAGCTAAATTTTAGTCACTGAAGGACCATAGTTTTAATCCAGAGATCTGAAAAAGTCAGTATATATCTGTTTTAAATACTGTATTAATAGATTTTAAAAATAGCGTAATTTTTACTTCTCCAATGGCTCAATTTAATTAATCTTATTAAAACTGCACTAACAAAATGCTATATCCATGAATGCAAGCAATCGGTGATGATGCGCGTATTGGCTTGCGTGTCTAAGTTAGTTGCGCGTAAGTCCGTGCGTGAAAGTGACGCGGCTATAAATTACGCAGAAAACCCGTAAATAGTCTTTCAAAACCCGTAAATAGTCTTTCAAAACCCGTAAATAGTCTTTTGAAACCCGTAAATAGTCTTTTCAAAAGAACTATTTACGGGTTTTTCTCAAGATGGTTAAAACTATTTGTAATAATGTCATAGGGTTTCAACACGCTTACATTTTTTAATACAGTATATAATGTAAAATACATATAGAGGTACACTGAAAAATTCAAAACAGCCAAAAGAATGAGAAAAAAATCAGGTCTGAAATCCATCATGAATTGAAAATTGAAACCTTTACTTTCATTTAAGTAAAGAAACTAAAGAAAGAAATACAGTATAAGCATGACATATGACCAGGCATGAGAATGATTTCTCATGAAAATATCTGAATTTGGTAAATAAACCACCAAAATGGTTAAATCAAGCACCAAATATCTGAAATTGGATGATAAAAATATCTAAAATCAGATAATTATCTGAAAATTCTCATGCCTGTATGACATCTCACAAACAGTTTTCTAACATTTAACTACTGGATGACTAAAATCAACCTGACTGTAAAGAATCTATTCTCTGATACAGTGACTTGCTAATTAGGCCTAAAAAAAGTTGTTGACTTGCCCTTTAATGGTGAAATTGATGGTCAGTCGGTCTGATCTTTTTTTTTTCTTCTTGAAAATGGACACACAAAAACTGAACAAAATAATTTATATGAATATTTTCATCGTTTTGTGCTTCAATTATTCCAGATATATGCTTGTTCCATGCAAATATATAACATTCTGTGAACATTGTTGTAAATTCTACACAAATATCATGATATTTTTACCAAATGCACTGTTGAGTTAGGCAAAAGTTCATAAAAAATAAAAAAAAGCGACCCTAAATTTAGCAAATTTTGGGTCGGTCGCAAAGGGCAAGTCAACCATTTTTTAGGCCTTATGGTAATTATGATAACTTGTAATATCATTAATCAAACTTTGTAATGGATTTTCAGTTTTGAATTCTGTTTCTATTTTAACAATGTCCAACCAAATATACTAAGCATGCTAACTATGCTTTACCTTCGCAAATGCCAGCAAGCCTTCTGCTGTCTCCACTCTTGTGCCTTTTCTTCTTAGGTTTTACAGCCACACTGTCATCTTTGCCATCTTGTGGTGTCTTTTCCTCATTTTCTCTCTTACTATCCTCAGTTGACAAGACTACATCATCGATTTTGACCTCTTTATGTTGCGTACTGCCATCTCCATCACCTGCATCACTTCCAATTGAATCAAAAACATTATCCTCTGATATATTATCCAAAGACTCTTCCTTTGGTAAAATTGTTGCAACATTTTGCTCAGACATAACTTGATTTTGTAATATATCAAGGTCATCTTGAGTTGTCAGTTCATTCATGATATCAACCGAGTTTTTATCTTGTTTCTGGTGATTTGTTTCAATACCAATATTACTGTTTTCATTATATTCTGACAAATTGTCCTTATTGTCTGTGGGTACTATGTCTAAATCATAGTTCTCATTTTGATTTAGTTGTTTATCAATAGGACTTGACCCTCCTTCCTCACTGACAACATCTATATTACCTGTATTACCTTGACCTAACACTGTGTTCAGTGTTTCCAACTGATCAATATTTGATTTATCTATGGTCTCAGATGCAATATCACATATTGTTGACTGCGCACATGTATCAAAATCTTGTTGCAATTTCAAACTACCAGCAAAGGCAAGCTTGTTTTCATCTGAATTATTATCACACAGATTTACAGACAATATTTGTCCCTCATCTTTGTTGTCCTTCTCAAAGATGTCTAGTGTCTTGTCATTTTTGCTACACCTGTCTTGTAATAAATTGTCTTCCTCTGATACATCTTGAGTTGTGTCCTCTTCATGAGACATGTCTTGTACTATGTCTTCGTCCTTGGAATTGTCTTGAGTTGTAGCGTCCTCCTGTCCAGACACCTGTAATGTGGCATCTTCTTCCATAAATTGATCTTGCTCTGTATTTTCTATTGCAGATGTGCTTTGTTCTTCCATTCCTGTTGTGCTTTGTACTGTGTTTTCTACTTCATTAGGCCTGTTATTTCGCATGGTCTCTTGTTCTAACCCATCTCCAAATTGTAATTCAGTTTCCTCTAGGGGTCTATGTGGATTGGCTGTGATTTCAAACACGACTTTTAAGATGTTTCTCAAATCACTAGCATAATTTGTTTGAAGTTGGTCTGCAACTCCTGTAAAAGAGATACATAGTTATTAATCATTTAATTTGTTTAAAAATGAAATGACAAACATAGGAAATTGAACAGAAACTACCTCAAATAAGTCATTTTAGTTTGCTAGATCTTGAGTTTGAGTTTGAAAGCTTGCAAATTTGCAATAAATCAATGTGATAAACATAGCTTGAGGTGCCTCGAATCAGGGGGGTCATTAATCAAGCTCTATCAGTTAGAAATATCTTATCAATACCATCAGAAACAAACAGCCTGATTTTAAACCAAGCAATACCATTCAACACGGCATCTTTAACTACTGCATTTCAATTGTACAGCTCTTCTGCCTAGATACGAACCTAAGCAATATCTAACTATTCTCAAATTAAGTCCCATGTCATTCCATAAAGGATGACAATAACTGGGAATCTCTGCTCTAAGTCTCCTATCTCGGACCATAAAACCTACGAACAATGCCAGAAGAAACACAATCCATTAACTTGCACATCAATACCATAAATAAGGCTTAAAAGATAAATTGTAATTCTTACTGTCTTAATCAGTGTTAAGTTACCAAGTTATGAAAATTTATTTGTCAATAATATCTGTTCGGACATGCATCTTCAATCGACGTTTGACCATAAGTAATGTGACAAAACTTTAACAGGCAAATCAGGATTTCCCTGGTGGAAAGGTCACATATGCATTGATAAAGAAAATTGTTTTTGCCATATTCCAGAAATGAACCTGGTGTTACCAAGACCTTTTGAGGCGAATGTATGACCGCATTACTGACGTGCAATGCAGACAAATAGCCTGTGAACCAAATCCCATGAGCTGGTGAAATAAGACCTGGCATCCTGTTTGGCAGATAGTTCTGCAGCCTGGATGGCGATAGCGATCTGTTATACTGACCTGCAATGCAGACAAATACCCTGTGAACCAAATCCCATGAGCTTGTGAAGTAAGACCTGGTTTCTTGTTTGGCAGATAGTTCGGCAGTCTGGATGGCGATAGCGATCTGTTATACTGACCTGCAATGCAGACAAATAGCCTCGTGTGGTCTAGTGGAACAGAGCAGGACTGCAAATCAGTAGGTTGTGAGTTCGAGCCCCGCTACGGCCAATGGGTTATGTCCTTGGGCAAGACATTTAATCCTAATTGCTTCGTCGACCAAAGCGTTATCATTGGTAGTTACTAGGAATATACTCAATAGGCGCCGTATTTGTAAGGCAGCCGCGTAAGTTGGGTATATTCTATTGGTAACGGAATAAATGTAAAAAAGCGCTTTGATCAATTCTGGAAAAGCGCTATATAAGCACCTACATTTATTTTTATTTTATTTATTTAGCCTGTGAACCAAATCCCATGAGCTGGTGAAATAAGACTTGGCTTCTTGTTTGGCAGATGGTTCTGCAGCCTGGATGGCGATAGCGATCTGTTATACTGACCTGCAATGCAGATAAATAACCTGTGAACCAAATCCCATGAGCTGGTGAAATAAGGCCTGGCTTCCTGTTTGGCAGATAGTTCTGCAGCCTGGATGGCGATAGCGATCTGTTATACTGACCTGCAATGCAGACAAATAGCCTATGAACCAAATCCCATGAGCTGGTGAAATAAGACTTGGCTTCTTGTTTGGCAGATAGTTCTGCAGCCTGGATGGCGATAGCGATCTGTTTTACTGACCTGCAATGCAGACAAATAGCCTGTGAACCAAATCCCATGAGCTGGTGAAATAAGACTTGGCTTCTTGTTTGGCAGATAGTTCTGCAACCTGGATGGTGATAGCGATCTGTTATACTGACCTGCAATGCACACAAATAGCCTGTGAACCAAATCCCATGAGCTGGTGAAATAAGGCCTGGCTTCCTGTTTAGTAGATAGTTCTGCAGCCTGGCTGGCGATAGCGATCTGTTATACTGACCTGCAATGCAGACAAATAGCCTGTGAACCAAATCCCATGAGCTTGTGAAATAAGACCTGGCTTCCTGTTTGGCAGATAGTTCGGCAGCCTGGATGGCGATAGCGATCTCATGTTCATCATTGTCAGACAAGGATGGAGTACTGTCACTATCACTAAATAGAAAATAAATCAAGAGTAAAATAATCTTATTAAATGCAAGGATGAGATACATTTGATAAAACATCAATATCAAGTGGTGTTGATACATGTCATAGCCAAATTAATATAGCCTATAACCATGGGTCAAAATACTTTTTTGGGCTACCAAGGCTATTTTGAGCAAAATCTGCCAAAATAGCCCAAGTATATTTTGCTCAAAATAGCCCCCGTAGTGCATTTTTCCATACAAGTTCAGTCATGAAGTTTACTTCTCGGCAAGCAAACATTTCATATGTTAGACAACTCCACGCCAATACTCTCCACATTCAACGCAAAATTCATGCTAACATTGCAGAATTTCAATGTGGATGTCCAATTATAACGCCCTGGTGTCGATTTGTAGGTTGCAATCTCAATACAACATGATGTTAATCCAAGCTATTCATTTAGCACAAGTGAGGTCCATATATCATTTCTACCCACTCCCCACTATAAAATCAATGCAATTTTATAACTGAGTGAACATTTCAAATAAGATGAATCAAACATAAGATTTATATTCAAATTAGAAAAAGTTGTCTCTGAGAGCTTTTCACAGTAATAATTCCATACAAAAGAAACAAGATTTGAAACTAGTCTGTCTTTGACTATTGGAAATTAACACTGAAAATATTAGACTTGAATTGGAGATCTTATGAACCTGACAGCTATTTTGTGTAAAGTGGGGACTAATAGCGGAGTATTTTGAGGCATGCCCATAGATATAGAGGGGGAGATACCAGGCTTTGTATACCGGCCCGTGTAATGGCGTCGTCAGCCATGGAGCTCAAATTGGGGGTATTCGGGTCCAACTCGGTTCGCGGCAAAATCAACTCCGAGTGCCGAGACTTAGTTACGCGTAGAGACAACCTGAGAAAATAATACTTTACGCGAATGATACGCCAACCTGCACGCAAAGCGTGTGTGCGTACTTCAATATTCGCGCATTATGACAAGGTGCGATGCATCATCGGCAAGCTATCGGCAAATACCCGAATACCCCCAATTTTGTCTCCATGCCGGAATAAAAATGGCGGATTGCCTTGTATCTCCCCTTTAAATCTATGGGCATGCCTATAACACTATGCAGGAAGTGATATACAAGTAGCAATACTTCTACATAGGAAGTACCTCCACTAGTATTTCATCAAAGTTCCCATGTTAGTAATCCAACTGAGTATTAGTAATGGAACTAGTAATGGCACCAGTGGACCTACTGTTTTCAATGAAGCTGGTATGCAAGTAGCAATGTAGTTGAGAGTACATTGTTGCAGGCAATATTAATTTGATGGGTGTATACATAAAGGGAACATTAAACATGACAACAGTAAGTTTCAGGCCTGGTAAGTTTTGTCAATAATAAAAACCTATTTTTCCAAGCATCCTATGGTCCTAGGCCAACATCTTAAATTGATGCAGCATCAATATTCACAACCAAACACAATATATGTTGGTTAACTTTTTTAAATTGAGATATATACAATCTATTCTTGTTTCTGATGGGTTGGACTTATCTTAAGTATCTTGGTTTACACTCACTTCTGTATCAGCATTTAACCTGTACAAATTGACACATGAAGGTATCCCCATCTGATGCATGTATAATAAATGTCTACAGACCACACATTATGTAAAAACTTTTCACCTCACCAAAATGAATAACGGACTGCTTCAAAACTCAACCAACAGTTGTCTGCTTGGTTGGGGTGGTTGGCAATTATTTATTCTGGTTGAACTGCCCAGAACCGGCAGGCAACCGCTGATTGAGTTTTATTGCAGGGCCTAAAATCCAGACAGTTAAATGATGTCAAAACAAAATAGTCCTAGATGGAGGATTTATGGGATAACACATGGACAAATGAATTGGACCTCCCTCCAGTTAATTATTTCGGCACAATCAATTGTTTACAAGCATCATAGCAACTCTTACAATTCCAATACGATCTTATCACACATACCTGTCATCTGATTCCCACTGGTACAATTCATCATCATCCACCAACTCATCCCCACATGATGAGCAGATAGCAATAGACACATTGCTCTCCCTCCGGTCCGTATCCCCCTCGCCAACATGTACAGCTGCTGCCTCTGGCATCAACCCTCTACTCCCCGTCACCCGATTGATTGCACTGGCTGGGTACACTCTGCCTGACGACGGTGACGAGATTTGGACGCTAAGGTGATGTCTAGATTCATGTACGTCTGGACTAGTGGTGCCAGGTGAATTCCCGCACACGTTATGCAAGCATTCACCTAATGGTATTGCACGACTTAACTCGGTGCTTGGTTTGCCTTTACCAAACATAGGCGACTCCAATGTGGTATCATTTCCATCATTATTCCCACCATCTGTGTCCCCTTTGTGAGTCATACAAGTACTGCTATGTGTTACATCAGAATTTGAAGTAGGTACTGAACATTTTGCAAATATTGTTTCATTGTTTGCTGGATCACCCAAGTCTGAAGGAGGATCTATGGCACAATTAGAGGAGTCATGATTTGTTTTTGAATCTTCTGAAGTACTGGTACACAAGTTTATCTGTTTGCTAATCATTGCACAGTTTTCATGAATATTACTCTGTATATCACCTGCTTTATCGTCAGGTGTCTTGTGACCATCAGGCTGCCCTTGTGTAGTAATGGTCGAGGAATTCTCCTCATGTACTGACGCATCACCTTGATTTGAGATACACCTACTGCACTGTCCTTTCTCTGATAAATTTTGACCACATGATGAACAACTTGATGATTGCAAACTCTTACAACATTTTCCATCATGATGGGCGTTTTTGAAAGCTACATACTGCACTGCATATTGCACGATATCATCAACAATTTGTTGACAAATGTCTTGGACTGTTTGTCTCTCTTCCCAATCATTACATGGACTGCATAACTTATTTAGTTCACTTTTATCAGACTTCGGAGCCAGATTATCGGTGATATTTTCATTTTCACAGCACCTTTTTGTTCCTTCATCTTGTAAGCACCCATGTAATTTCCCATTCTCTTGACATACAGGATTTATACATTGTTTATCATTTTCTAGGCTTTGAGGCTGAGAGCATGCCTCTCTAGTACCATTACTTTGATCACAAGTAAATAGTTCTGGAGACATTCCGAGTTCTGTCCTATCACATTCTTGGCGACAAGTCTTAGTAGGTGAATCTAGGGCTGATACAGCCATCAATGGTGTTAAGTTTCCAGCAAAAATATGAATCGGAGTTTCAATAGGTGACATGCTGTACAATTGTGAGATATCTTCATCTCTGATACGCCTTGTCTGTTCACTAAGACCGATAGACTTAGGACTTATCTTATACATTACACTTTGTTCTCCGGCTACAACAAGAGTGGCAGTTTCATCCTCTGATTGGTCTGAGAATGTCGAGATGCTATTACTTTTTGTCAGATTCTCTGATGTAGCAACGCCAAAAGAATGAACCCCGTTGATTACACCCTGTGTCGTGACGCACTGACAGGAGGACAACACTTGACCAAGACTACCATCTTGCTTGCCATTTGGAGATGACCCTAACATATGGAGAGAATCATCAGGGGGTGAACTCAGTCCAAGACCTTCAGTCTCCTCTTCTACGGGTGACATACCAAACATAAGTCCCCCATTGAAGCTCTCATCCATTCCAGGTTCCCAATCTGTGGGGTCAGTTTGCACCGCCGCATGACATCGCATTTTAGCGCCTTTACCCATAAGTTTGAGTTGTGCTTCAATGTCTTCCCATGAACCATCAGTGCTGCTTAGAGCTCTTTCAAGTAAATGCAACTCCTCCTCAGATAGTGTTTGCAAAAGTTCTCTGAAAAATTAATGATAACAAAGAATCACCATCAGTGCAATTTTATGTCAAAATCATTCACTTTCATCAAATTTTGCTTTGAAATTTTTGTTGATGATTATTTGTCACTTTGTTTAATAATACCTAATTACTTGATAAAACAACAAACACTTACACAAATGATACAAAAAAACTTTCATTTGGAAATTTGTTACTGTGGAAACTTTTTGAATTACAGACATAAGGTGTCACTTTTAATCAAGGAACTTATTGCATCCTCTCCACTATGAAACAAGTCTAAACCATTATTGATAAACCCTAAGGTCCGTATGCACAAAGCAGGACTAACTTTAGTCCCGGACTAAGTGTTCTTTGATTTCTTGAAAATAATGCTTTTTTTTTGGAATCTGTAATATCATTGCATTAAGATCTATGTTGAAATGAGTATAATTTGACCATTTGTCTGTTTTGGAATATTGGCATTTTTTCCAAAAAGAACAAAAATTGGTTTAGACCAGCAATCAAGAACATAAATTATCCCTAGATTTGCCCCAAAATATGTGATTTTCCCCAATTTCAAATTTCACTTAGTCCAGGACTAAATTAGTCCTGCTTTGTGCATACGGACCTAATTGTTTTCTTTCTTTTTTTAAATCAATATGATATTAAATCTTTATTTTTGATGAGGATAATGAATATACATCATCATTGACAACACTCCAAATTTCTTATTCTATGCATCAAGCATTTAATTCTTTTCATATTTTCAGCAATATAAAAACTAGTAACCACATATTCTATAAAGAAAGATATCTATTTCAGATAAGACATTGTCAAATTTAGAGCACAAATTCTGTCTAATCAAGAAAGAATACGTCTTGTTTTCACATAAAACATTTAACGACCAATGGAAGAAAAGTTCCCTCCATCAGAGAATGGGCTTGAATCGTTGGCTATATCATGTAATATAATCCTAGGAAAACACCAGTGTCTGTGCAATTATATTACAAAAAAGGGCAATAACAGACGAATGAGAAATACCAAAGGATTAATTAAGGATAACTCGTCATGTGAGCGCAAGAAAGTCGTATCTGCAATAGCTGCCATTTGTCATAAATTTGAATTCCACACTTTATGATGCCCAGTATTGGGTCAGTGGCTCTTGAAATGGTTCTTCAGGTGACGGTTCTTCAGGTGAAACCATTTCAAGAGCCACTGACATATGGGAGTGAAATTTTGAGTGATTTTTCACATTTTAGTGATGAGGTGTTTAATGAATATAACATAAGGCAGCCATAGCAGATAGGACTTTCTTGCACTCACATGACGAACTTACTTGATTTTTAACAGCAAAGCTTGAAATGGTCTGAATAATTCGGACACTTCAGTTGCATCTCTATTCATATTCAATGGTCCTTCAGGAAATACCACTAAACCACTGAAACAGATAAAAACATAATTTCATCTAAAGTATGTTACATTGATACAATCTTTAAGCATGTTTGAGAACAAACAAAAATATGTTATATTATGTTTTTACAAGAACATGAAAGTAAAGATGCTGAGATCAGCTGTAAAATTTCATCAATATTGGTTAAAACTGGTCAACAACACTTACTTTTTATGAAGTATTTCATAAATTTATGATTCTTTTCTGGAAATACCGTCATCTAGGACACCATCTATGGCGAGATTCAGAGGAGGATCAGTTGGAACTCAGAATAAGACTGTTGAGGACGGTGATGGGTATCACCTAAATATACGTCATAAAAAGTAAGTGTTGTTGACCAGTTTTAACCAATATTGACGAATTCTACCAACACGTATAAGAACATTCGTTTGTAAAATTTTAGTTTTCTCGTCTGTTTGCTGAAAGTGCTTAAGAAATACTGCATTTTGTATTAATAAACTGATAAAAGAGTGCTATAATGTATAGAATGTACATACTTGACAATAGCCAGCCTAGGAATAGTGAACATCAGGCCAGGTTCATAATCATCCACTTGGTCTTGTGTTAGGATCTTTTCTTTCAAGGCTCTGGAATTGGAATTAAATAGAATAAAATTAGAATTAATGCATACATACAACCTGCAAAATCAGAAAGCAATACTTTTGGTTATAAAAACTTATTGATTGTGAAACTGTACACTGTAT